>CAJUYG010007093.1:0-11327 GCA_910591675.1 Galerucella calmariensis | reverse complement strand
ATTTTTGGTCTACTAGTTTATTCCACCACAAATCATAAAAGTGAAATAATTTATTAAATATTTGAATGAAATATTTTTAGGTAATATATATATTATACTATTCCACCAAAAATCAAAATTCTGAAGTCATTATTGCACATTTTTATCATCTGAAATGTTAACCAACAAAGTTAACGTTTCATTCTCCTTTTCCTCCTCTTCCGTCTTCACCTTCTTTTTCTTCTTCTACATCCTTTTCTTCTTCTCCATCCCTTTCTTCTTCTCCATCTTCTTCTCCTTCTTTTTCTTCTTCTTCATCTTCTCCTCCATCTTCTTTTTCTGCATTTTCAGGTGTTGGACAAAGATTCCGAATCCACTTATACCCAATGCTTCCACTATTTCCTGTCTCTTGCTAATCGTTTTATTTAATCTAGAGTTTTTCGTTTCTCTTATCCCCAATCTCCTTTATTTGGTCTATACACTTTCTTCTCGGTGTACTCCTTTTTCAGTGGATAGTTCGTCCCGCTTCCAAAAGTCCAAAATAAGTGTCGACTTATTCTTTAAACCTGTTGCAAAATATAGCGAAGGTAGGGTAGATAAAGTAATCTTCAAGTTTTATAAACAAATTAGATATATCGACACATAATTCTACTGTACTATTCTATTAATCATTAATCGTAATCAAGCTTTTGCAAAGAGGTGTGTCCCGAACGCCCCACTTTCTATTTCCAATTTTTCGAAGATAAGCCAGATATTCGTTTTGATATTATTGCCATAATTATTAATGGCGTATTTGTACTCGGTGAGAAGGATTATTTATTACTACAGCTAATATTATAACCAGTCGTTCTAAACAATAATTTCTGAGCAAAAAAAATAAAATTTATATATGTGACTGGAACTAAACGGATTACTCGCCTTAAATCTTGCTCAATGTAAGTTTTCACAAACCTAAGGCAATATAAAAATCAATTGCTGTACGTTTGTCTCACTAAAACTTAAGAACGGATGAAACTATTTAGCTGATTTTGGTTTTGAAATGTTTGTCGTCGTCCAGGGAAGAATTAAACGGTGAGAAAATATGGAAAAATTACGAGGAAGATGGTAAAAAAAACTATTTCAATGGACATAAGAGAAATTCATAATAAAAAGAAATTGGTTTGCCCAAGAAATTGGAAGAAAATTCAGGAGAGAAAAATACAATAATATGCAGATTGCGAAAAAGCTTTTCGAACCATGCGGATTACACAAGTACGACAAGGAAAATATGAAAAAAAACAGCTTGAAAGAGAGAGAAAGAATAATTATGTGCGGTCATCGAAGGCGTGCACTTAGTTCCAGAGGCTGGCCGAATGTTCATTGCCCCCCTATTTTAACTGCTGTTGCCAGAAGCGCAGTTCAATTTGTACGAATGATATTTTTGTCTCGTTATCGTTGACTTTTTTTCGAATTCATGCACTATTGGGTAAAACTAAACACTTTCATCCGGCAACATTGACCTTTACAGAGAGAATTCACTACAATAGGATATTACTTTAGCCATTGTAACTTGAAAATAAAACATTATTTCTTGGGAGAACCATAATTAATATACTAAAAATCCCTTCCATTAATAAATTGAATTGAAAAAATAAAATAAGTAGGTAGGTAGAGTTTGTTCAACCATCCTTTGCCGTTACGTCATACATTGTCCAGCTTGCTCTCTCATTTATGAAATGGATGAGACGGAATTTTGACGTCATTAACGTATTTCTTATCCAAGGTCGACATAAATTTTATCTGTTACTTTTACAGTTCAGTTGACATATTTTGAAAACAATTCTTAACATATGTCATTGATTATAGTTTTGAGGTTAAGTGTAAAATAACATTCAACTAATATAAGACATACGTAAAACAGCAGAATACGTCACCGATTTTGACGTAACGGCAAAGGATGGTTGAACAAACTATACCTACACCTATTCTAAACATAAAATATAAACTTCTTGAAAAAGTTAAAATAAAAATCCATTCTGAAGGTAAACATAATTTTAATGATGTAAGTGGTCAAATAAACCACCTTGCTGTGCCAGACAATAACTAAATCTGTGATATAGTACAGGGAATGAAGCTCAAAAAAAGCTAAAACCTCGCAATTTTTTCGTCCAGCATGGATTGACTTGAAATTTTAACAGTAGGTAGGTGATAGCCGAAAGTTCAAAATCTATATCGAACCGAAGGGCGCTAATCGGTTTTTAGAGGTGAAAACTACCCTTATTTGTCAAAAATCATAAAATAACATTTTAAACCTAAAAATGGGTAAGATTTTGTTTGGATAAGTTGAATAATGATTGTTTTGAGCTTTGGAATACAATTTCATCATATTTCAACCCTTAAAAAGCAGCCTCTGTTACAGCTTAACGTAAAAAAATCACGAATCAAAATGATTTCGCCTCTGATTGATTTGCATAAAAATTTGGGATTAGGCTCAACTCACCCTCTGCTTTATATATCATGTCATGCCGTCGAACCCTGATTGTTTCTTAGGGGTGAAAACTATCCCTAAATGTCAAAAATTAAAAAATAGCATTATAAATCTTAAGATAGGTGAAAATTGGTTTGAATTAGTAATATGATGAATTTGTTACATTTCAAAATACAATTTTATACTTTTTCAACCCTTAAAAACAAACTGTTATTAGTGTTATATGTAAAAAAAAATTTTTGCCAAGAGAAAAATAATTAATGCTAATAGGGATTTGCTCAATAATTCTGTTGTAAAAAAATGTGTCACGTGCATTAAGTAACTTTTCAACCCTTAAAAACCACCCTTCACAACATTGCAATTTTTATAAACTATTGTAATAGATATAAATTGAAAAAAAGTAGACTTAAGTTCAAAAAAAATTTATTAACATAAAAATGCGCTGTATTTTCACATAGATTAACATAAATAAATGATTACATTTACAATTACAAATACAAATATGATTTTTAAATATCTGTATCATCAGTTTGATCTTCATCGTGGTCGATGTCATCTTCATCTTCTTCGATCACTGGTGGACTATTATTGCAGTCTTCACCTGAGCACCCAGAACAAGTGGAATTGCAATATAATCCAACTTGGAATTTTTCGAAAAAAAAATCGATTGGTTTTTTTAACGTATTTCCTTCATTTTTGATGATAAAAAGTTTATTCATAAAGGATTTTGTAGGGTTTTTCAAGAACTACAAGGATCTGTAAGTTAAATCTCTTTAGACCCTTTCGTTTTTAAATGGGGTGAGTTTAAAGGGCTAAAAAAAGGTGGTGCTCGTGCGTAAATAGACGTTTTAAACGGCTATATCTCTTCAAATATTAACTGTACAAAAAATCTACTTACAGGAAAATTTTTGTCATAAAAAAGCTACAATTTCGTTTTTTAACTTTGCTTATACTTCTAATATTTTGAAAGAAAGGGTAAAAAATACAAAATTATGAAAAATAACTTTTTACTTTAAGCCATAATTTTTCGAAAACTATGAATTTTAAATTTTGCTTTCCACGGTTTTTTTGATAAAATGCATAATTTTCGAGTTATCCGCGAAAAACATATCAAAAACGTCGATTTTTTCCTCTAAAAAGCGTTACTTTCAATCGCGAATAACATAGAGAATATTGATTTTACAAAAAAAATGTATAGAACATTTTTTGCTTAGAATCACTTTTTCAATCGATTTCTGTGGTTAAAATGTAATAAAAAATTTTCACCCCCGAGATGGGGTGGCAACCACCCCCAAGGCTTTAGCGCCCTTCGGTTCGATATAGACTTTGATCCCTGGGGTATATATACCTTCTGTTAAAATTTCAAGTCAATCCATGCTGGACGAAAAAATTGCCAGGTGAAATGCTTCATTCCCTGTACTAATAAAGATTTGATCTCATATCTCCGAGATTATTTGACGTAATCACAGCGCACAACTATTCTTTCTCTCTCCTTCAAGCTGTTTTTCTCATATTTTCCTTGTCGCAATTTTTTAATTCGCACGGTTCGAAAAGCTTTTTCGCAATCTGTATATAGTACTTCATACAGTCGAGAATTGTGTGGAGGGAACACCAACTCGTACAAGTAAATAGCGACAGGCTGCAATTGCGCGCACAGGCGTTGGTGGTTCTCTCAGCTTGGGCTACATGAAGCCCACATTTCTGGAGGAAATCTCTCAGATTCAAAAATGTAATTGTCCGTTAAATAATCACACACACACACAACCTTGATGAGCCCGTCGCACCCAGGATGTTCCTCTCTAAGCGAGGTACATCTCCGGGGAGGACTCCACATCCCCCCATCTTATCCGATGGGTCTCATCATCATAGTTCGCGTTTCGGCGTACAGCTCTTCCCTAGGTAGAAGGGCTAGCAGCTGGGGGCGAGCCGTCTTCTCTTTGGCCGTGTAACCTCGGTGGTTTTTTCTTCGGCGGTCTTCCGTTGTGTGTGTGTGTGTGTGTCTTCCGTTGTGTGTGTTTGCGCTGCCTCTAGAAAGCGCGTCCTCAGCCGGCAATTTCGGCTGAAAACACCCTTATAGAGTGTGTCTTCTTTTCTTCCGATCTCTTACGAGCGACTTTAAGCCATTAGCTGAGCTAATAGCTTTGTCACCTGTTCGAGGATCTGTTGTTTTGTTGTTGTCGTCGTTGTTTTCTTATTAGCTGCGGCTTGGGCGTAGCTGACTCCTGTCTTCTTTACTGCTGTTGCTGTTGTCCTTGTCTTCTGGTTGTTTGGGGCTTTTGAACATCCTTTGTGGTTTGCCGGGTGTTCTCCCTGGCAGTTTGCGCAGGTGGCCGGCTTGGTCTTCGGTCGTGGGCAGTCGTTGGATCGGTGTGGTCCTCCGCACTTCACGCATTTCGTGTTTACGTTACACGTCGTCTGTCCGTGGTGGAAGCCTTGGCAGTTGTAGCACTGCGTCGGCCCTTTTCCTCTTCTTTGTTCTTCCCACCTGATCCTCACGTTCTGGATGTGTTGGATTTTCCGGATTTTTTCTTTTTCTTCAGGCTCCAGCTCCACCAGGTAGATGGGTAGCGGTCTTCTCTCTCCGAATCTTAAATGAAGTTGGGTTAGTCGTTTTATACTTACCCCTTGTCTCTCGATTTCTTCCTTGATTTCATTGGTGTCCTCGCAGTGCGTCAGTCCTCGGATGACGATCCTTGCCATCCTTTCTTCTTGTGGCATATACGTATACCACTCCACTTCTTTTCTCTCTTCTCTCAGGTACCTTGTGAGGTTCCTGTAGTCCTCTGGTCCGTCGCAGGGTAATTGAGTCTTTCCCGGATTGTTATGAACCTCGTCTTTATGTTTCTTTTCTCGATTTCCTTTCTTACGGAGCTCCAGTGGTGGATGCTCCGCAGGATGACGGGTGGTGGTCGGCGCGTCGTCGTTGTCTCCTTGTTTTCGCGGATGGCCTCGTCCATCATCGCTTCCTCGTTGGCTTTCCTTTGAGCGGCGGCTTCTTTTTTTTTGTATTTGCCTGATGGATATCACTTCCGTGAAATCCATCTCCTCTGCTTCACTCTCTTCGTCTTTTCTTGGGGATTCTGTCCTCTGCGTCTTTCTGCGGACGCTTTCTGAGCGGCTTCGGCTTCTCTTCTCCTCTTGCATTTCTTCCATTGCTTTTGCCATGCTCTCCATGGCTTTTCTTAGTCCGGTCATTTCCTCTTCCATGCGCTGGATGGTTTTCCTCATCTCTTCTGCGGCTTCTCTCGCTTCTTCTGCTTCTTTTTCGGCCTGGTCCCTTTCATCTCGGAGTATCTTCCTTATTTCCATTTTTTCCAGGAATTTCGTGGTTTCTTCCTATTGCTTTGTGGCTTTTCGCACCATCTTTTCTGCGTTCTTCATGACTTTTATTGCCTCGTTGTCTTCGCTGTCCGAGTCCGATGTTGTTTCCATTGTCCTCCTTGTCCTGTTGCTAGCTTGGCTGCTAGCACGGCTGTCGTTCACACTATTTGCGTTTAAAACGCTGTTTTCGTCGGCTGATTAGCTTTCGCCGGTTCGGCTGATAGAAATCAGCCTCCGTCCGATCGCTTTCTCAAAATCTGCTTCGCTTGCTTCTGAGTATTCAAGACACGTCCTTCCTACTCGGCTGCTCGCTGTCGTCTTTTTTTTACTCCTCCGTTAAATAATCGCAGTTTGATTTCTGTATTTATACTGTCTCCAAACAATAATAATTTACAAAATGTCATTAAGAATTTATTTATACATCCTAATGTTGGATAAGTTTCCTAAACATGCCTTAATCCGTTTCGCGCAATTACAACATCCGTCTCCAGAGCAAATTTTAGTACCCCAGGAGGTATTTGACCGATGCGCGCAATCGCAATTTACCGGTAAAGAGGATTCACTCGACTGGCATTGACACGGTGAGAGTACTCTACTGGAATACACAAGAAGAGTACTAAAAGTAAGTAGGTACTCGGATTTAGCTCTCGTGTTGCAAAAGCTCGTGCTATGCCCAGTTGACCTATTCAATAAATATTTGATGATCACTTCTGGACCAGCTCACCTTCGTTCGAAACGCCATTGTCATGTTACAGTCATTCATCCAAACTTCTCTCTCTCTATTTCTCTATTGTTATGAGATTAGGATGACACTTCTTTAGGACCAATTTGTGAAGAGTAAGTATAGTACATTCAATAGCCTTCTTGGTGTGCGTAATCGTTTGTGACGTATATCCGGGTTTTGGGCATGTCGTGTATTTTATTTGCTTTTTGACATAAATCTAACCTTGAATTTGATAAATAAATCGTATTCAGCCAAATTCGAAAAGACTATAAAATTAATAATTACCATCTTCTTTTTCTAACCGATAATACTTGAGAACTTTCAAAATGCTGATGTTTTTCCGTGTACCTAGGCATATTGTATTATTTAAATAAATATAACAATATAACATATATAACAATTTTTTAAGTCAAAGATTAGGGTTAACGTTTGTAATACATTTAAACGGTTCATTATTGTGATATTTTGATTAGGATCAATCAGAGACCTGCCTTTTTTCCATTTCTTCCAAAGTAATGTGTTAAAAGGACATTAACAATCGATGACGCACACCAAAAAGGTTATTATATGAATTTCAGACAATTTTTCGAAACTATTGATACTACCTAAGTTTCCCATTCTGTTTTACAATTCCTGTAACAATACAATTCAATAAACCTGGCATTGCTGCTGGTGGTATATGTTGCTGCTATACAAAGTACATGGTCATTACCTCGTAAATTTTTTTCAATTCTGTGTAGGTATGTTCATTCACTCTTATTTTTTTTAATCTTAAAACTACAAGCAATATTGTATGACCTTTGATGCGGTTCTTGTGAATGATTACACTCACGATGTCAAGTACACATGTTTTGAATGAGTTGGACGCAGGAAGCTTCAGCAATCAGTGAAGCATTACTACGTATTCATATATTTGATTAATACGGAATTTAGTTCAAGACACACGTTTGTTATTTTCATTAAATAAAGTTTAGATAGATGGTTGATAGGATTATGAAACGTATCTGTTAGAAAATCTTCATTGATACTCTTATACAGTACGAGGAAGGAACTCTGGTCACATGAAATATTAACATATCTTCTGTAAGTTCCTTGTGGCATTATTTATGATTTTTTCTCGATGTTGAAATAATAAGAAATAAAAAACTTTATTGTGGTTTGATACCCAAAAAATAAGAGAAAAAATATTAACATGTTCCATAAGTGTTGCAAGAGAATCGCATCTAATTAAATGTCTGTGAATGTCAAAGTTTTTTGTTACATGTTACTATTTTTTGGTTTATTCGGTGAGCAAAAACAGTTGTCTGTCACACATGCAGGAAACGCTTTAGTAGCCGTCAATCCTCGCATCGCTAAGGATACTCGTGCATCTAATAGTCTTGGACTGCTTATTTTCTTAATTTCTTAGGATCCTGACTGATAACTCCTCTTAATGTATACATATACGTCTATGGCAGTGATACTGAGAGTGAAGTGGCCAGAAGTTAAGCTGGAAGGCATTTAAGTGCTGAATTACATTCAACTGCTGGAATGGATTCAAAAGATAGAGTGCTGGACTGAATTCCGGTATATACCAGCACCACCACTGAACTTCTTCTTCAAAAACACAGCCACCTACTGGTTTTGGAACAGAGTAGGACAAAATCACTTGTAGACCTTCTAATTACAAACCAGAATGGTTGGTTATATCTTAAGTTTCTCTTCCTCGTGCCTAATAGTGCCAGTGCCAATTTGTGACAAAATTTTACTGTAATTTAGATGGAACAGTGAAAAATTAACAGGTAGAGTTTGTTCAGCCATCCTTTGCCGTTACGTCATAAACGGTGACGTATTCTGCTGTTTCACGTTTGTCTTATGGTTTATTTACGATAAAAAGACGATGACGTTGCAAAACAAAATATTGTGATGTTGCCAAGATGTAGTTTTTTCCTTAACTTAACGAAAACTAGAAAAGTCAATCTGATGTTAGATTGACAGTTCTTCTTTTTCATTGTTCCGTGCCTCGTAGTGCGTAAGTCAAAAATATTTATTTATAAATAAAAGGCTTGTATGATAGGCTTGATTAATTTAATATAAATATTTATTCATGAAAAACTATGGATAAGATACAAGAAACAGTAACCAATCATTCTATATTCGAATTAACATTCAATTATTTTACATAGAAGAAGGTTAAATGACGAACTGTAGGTCCTTATACCTTATTCTGTGCTCTATAGAACCATGTTCAAGAGCACTGTAAGGGTTTACGCTAAAAGGAATCAATCAACTTCCTGCAAATTTAAATATTGTTTCTTTATATATTCATTATAATGAAAATGAATATATCGACTTCGGTAGCTGGTCACGTGTGGGTGTGCTATTAGACTTTTTATATAATATACTTAGCTGTGATAATCCACTGGAATGACCTGATCAAAGTCTCTGCTCCTTCTGCTAATAATTTGAAGATTGCATGAAAATTATGTTAAGTCACATACCTGCCTGATTTTATATTGTATTTCAAAGTTTTAGTGTTAATAATGAAAACAATAACTTGTGAATATACATTTTATTTCAAATAGGTAAACTGGTTGGTTATTACGATACAATTATTTAAACTTAACATTTATATAGGTACCTCTGAAATAATTCCACAATAATTTCAGGTCTACTTACTTTCCTTTTTTGTCAGTGGGCTACTCAAAACAGTCCACCCTATTATTTGGCAGTCTTCATTGAATTAAAAAAAAAACTGGCCGTTTTTTGTTTTAATTTGTGTATCATAAAATAACTGTACCTAATTAATTTAATAATAGTTATTAGTGATTTTGAAAAGGTGGAAATAAAGCGAATTGGATAAAGATATACAAAAAATAAAATACAAGATTTCCACTACTCCACCACAAAAGCATCACTATCTTCATCATCACTGTCAAAATTAATAATAAGTGGAGGCACATCCTGTCTATTGAATACTACTTCTCTATCCCACCAATCTTGTATAATTTTTCAGTGTGCTCTACTGTCTTTGACCAAATATCAGGAGTCACTTTCTCTAAAGACTTTTTCGATACACCTATTATATTATATTGCATGTTCTGTTGAAGAACCATCAGTTCCTACATGATCTCTATAAAAATTTTCAACTATGCTCCAAATATGTTCAATTAGGTTGAACATACAGTGGTAATTAAGGGGAAGTCGAAGTACATTGTGGCCATATTTTTCAGATAATATGTCAGCTTCATATACTTACTGTTGGTGGTTTATTCCTAAAAAAATGAATAAAGGTATTTAAACAAAATAAGTTATCTCAGTATTACCATAATATATTTAATAATGTTTATATCAACTTACAGTTTTGCTAAATTCAATAATTGAAGAATTCAATAATTGGGTTTTGAAGAAAGTATTTTCAAAAGGAATATCGTTTTGTATCAACCAGTTCTGTATATCAGCCTTTTTGGTAGCTGTTGTTGGTTTTTTATTGATCACTGTACTGTGATAACTTGCATTATCCATTACAATTGTGGCAGGTTCTTCCAAGTTCACTGAAAGTTTTCAAGGTTATGTGTTCCTCTGAAAAAGTATTGTGTTAGTTTATTGCGAATAAAATAAAACAGTGAATTCAATATACTCACTGTATCCATTCATTTCGTATATAACATTTCAGAAAGCATTTTGATCAAAGTTATCAATTTCAATAGTAGGTTTTATGCGTTGTCTCTCTTAAGGTGGGCTTTTAGGCTGTTCACCTCTAATATTTTTGGCGGCAATACGGTTAACAGTGGTAACGCTAAGTTGTGAAGCTTCTGCAACTCTACAATATAATTACTTCAATTTATGAAAGAATAATATATCAAGTTCAAATAACCTAACCTAACATTAGAAACATTTAGCCATTTACATTCAAATATGTAAGAACAATATTAATAATAATTAATACAAATAGCGAATACTATTACTTACGTTTCTTACAGCAGTAAGCGGGCCCCCATTTTGGCTTGGCATTCTCGTTCAAAATATCTCAACAAAGATGTTACCATCTCTTGACATTTACTGTTCAGCTGCTTCGGCATTGTATTAACTACACACTGCAGATTTGCCTAGATAATTAGTAATGAAAATAACTTTTTTAATCTTAAAGAAGTAATGAATTTAAAAGCACTGAAAAAACTTGTAACATTAGACGATGATCGAATGTCAATAAACGTCCAAACATGCTGGGGAATTTTACCAGTTGATCTGACAACGTCTTGAAGTTTTGCCAACCCGTTAGCTGTAAATTGCCCTGGCTGTTAAGGATAAGTTGTATTTACGGTTGGTAAATTAATATTTATTCTGATAAGCAGGAAAGTAACTAGAAATGACGTCATCGTCTTTTTATCGTAAATAAACCATATATTAGTAGTAGTATTTTACACTTAACCTCAAAATTATAATCAATTACATATGTTAAGAATTATTTACAAAATGTGACAACTGAGCTGTCAAAAGTGACAAATAAAATTTACGTCGACATTTGTTAGGAAATACGTTAATGACGTCAAAATTCCGTCTTATCCATTTCATGAATGAGAGATCAAGATGGACAATGTATGACGTAACGGCAAAGGATGGCTGAACAAACTATAGTAAAATTACAACTCATGCAGCTTGCTGAAAGCTTGACAGTTTTTTGGTACTTGGTAGATGACGCTATGGCTGACGCTAGAGGCGTTCTTTTTGAATTAAAAATTAAAAAAGTCACTGACTCAAACTATCCTCATATCCTAGCACCTTTTGCCGTGAACGATTGGTTTTTTTTAATAATAAAAAGATCATGGATATTGTTTAGTACCCACATTACAGCAT
>CAJUYG010007091.1:0-11330 GCA_910591675.1 Galerucella calmariensis | reverse complement strand
TAGGCTCAGTAAACAGAGGTGAGTTGAGAATAGGCTGGATGGATACTCCATATTTCTTTTCACCAAAAAGCAAATTTAAAAAAACCACATTTCTACATCCCATTTTCATGATGGGTGATCCCATTTTTATGATGGGTTTTCCATTTTTCAATTGAAATAAAATTTCTTTCCTTAATTGGAATTCCTCCTTTTAATTAATTTTAAAAGTTTGAGAATTTCATTAAATTGAACTTATTTTCTACTTCAATTTAAAGTCATTATTTCATAGGTTGTAATAAGTTTAAGGTTTTCTCATGAGAAAACATAGTTCTTAACTTTCTCCCCCTTTTTCTTACTTTTAATTTTGTTTGAGGTTTTTTCATTCCACAATTTATTAAATATTTAACTTTTTTCATGGACTGATGACAGTGATTATCTTACCCTTCCAGTTGTGAAATTTCATACAGCCTGATGATGGTAATTGTTACCGAAACTAGTTGCAAGTTTTGAGTCCCAACGGACATTAAATATATTGTGGTTTGACTTTGAGTTTCATTGAACCCTTCATTTGCTCTCTAGATTTATCTGTTCATTTACGATTTTACATTGTGGGTATCTTAATTGCCTTCTTATTTCTAATTCTTCAAGGAAATCTAGTTCTTGTTTCTTATAACAAATATGTTGAACTTCTAGTTCTGTGTTAGGCGTTAAAGTTTGGTGTCAAGTAAATTTTTTGCGAAATGGGCTTTATCTGGCTGTTCCAATATATAGGCTCGTAATAATGATCAATAAGTATCTTCCACAATTTTTTCCATGAGTAGTAGAATTAAATAGAAATAGTTTTATTTATAACAGTAATATAATTATATTGAAATAATAAAAGTAATTGTACTTACCCAAATCGGAAAAATTGACTTTTTCAAGGAACGGATCGACAACTGGTAGCTACAACAAATTGAGTGTTTTAAATTTTTTTGCAATTAATATTTATTATGGAAGTTAATACCTCAAAAAAAGTAGATTTAGATTTTTGCATTTTGTTTCTTTTTATTTCAGCGAAAACAAATTTTGGACAACAAAATCTCCCTATATGGCAATTTCCTGTCGAATTAACAAAACCCAGTGGCGCATTAAGCGGTAACATTAATACGTTGAGCCGTAGTACCTCGTCCTTTTTTATAGAAATAATATTTAGTTGAAATAAACAAGTCAATACAAATTAATTGTCCCCTTGAGCCACTATTTTATATAGGAAGCGGCAACGTTGCACGTACACGAGAAATAAGTCGCTTGCATACATGATACACTTACTCACGGTATGCTGATTTCTACTCCAAATTGCGTCCGAGCCGCGCAGTTACGTCACGCGGGAACCAGAAATTTACACTCACCTCTCACCAGTCTTTCGTTTCATTGTGTTTTCATGCAATACAAGGTGTTGTTAGGTTTAATTTCAATTTTACTTGAGTTGATTCGTTTATTTGGAATTTTATTACCCACTAATTTACTGTTATTAGTGTTATTTAATACTGTTTTATAATATAAGGCTATTTTTGTTTTGTAACGATTAAGGGAAATTAATAGGAAAATCAGTTTTCAAAACTGCCTGAAAAAACTGGACAAGAATATGTCAAAATTAACAAATTTCAATAAATGATTCTAAATATAAGTTCTATCTACTCCTATACTATAAATTATTGATTGAATGCCAATTTTCAGTTTCATAATGATACTCATTATAACACTGGTTTTCACTATGAAACTGAAAAATTTACCAATAGAAATCTAGATTTTTAAATAACCAAGTAGGCAGACCCAATATTTTCTGTAGAATGTCGAGAAAAGACCAAAATAAATGTCGAGCACCAGACCAAAAATGCTTAATGATATTTAAACTTATTAATTTTTGTTTGCAATAATTTATTACTAATTTTGTATAACAGTAACATACCTACCTACCTACCTACCTACCTACATACGTTTTATATTAGTTTAATGTGGTCCCGTAGGGTGGTTCGAGACCCGGTTTGTGCATTTTTTTTAATATTTTTTTTTTTGGTAGAAAAAAATAGTGTATGCAAGTTTCATGTAATGGTTATTAATACACTGGCATTAACCATACGAAACTCGCCTTTGGTTCGTATTCCAGTGACACCTTTGTTAAGGAGTCTGGTATAATAAATAAATATGAAATATAAAATATTTATAATATAATGTTGTGTTTTAATTTTGCCCACCCATAAATATTTCTGTTTCAAATCTTTTTAAAATGTCGAAAATATATATTACCTACATATTTCTACACATTTTGTACATTGTTAACTCCCAGCATCATTGTACTTACCAAAAAAAGATAACTAAGGTACTACTGATAATAAAGTAATATTTCATATTATATCTGAAAAACCATGTCGCATTTAAATAATCATTCATAAAGTGGAAATATGCATGAAAATTAAACACAAACAGGGTATTTCCCATATATTTAGCATTGTACATCACCGATTGAGATTCCCACATGACGTCACACGCTGTTGGCTACATGCGCAAGAACATACCGTGAATAAGTGTATCGTGGCTTGCATAGATAAAACCAAATTAGTTTTTTCACGTAATATAAAAAAATTTTGATATACACTGACGTTTAGTTAAAATATTCACGTGAATCGTCAAAGTCATCAAGTGACAGATGATGAAGATATTCAAAAATCGCGGCGCTTAAGAATTTTCCACCCTTGGGCTGCTAAACAATACTTTTTGGTGTTCATATGATTGGTTTTCTGGTACCTAAGGAAGGCGAAAAAATAAAGTATTCTACTCGCATATAATGGTTAATATTTACTTTCTACGTCACTCGCATGCGGCTCGCGACATAAATGCACCTTCGTGAATAATTGTCATTATTATAAGCTTATTAAATAATTTACTATAGTCAAATGCAGTCTTATCATGCGGGTCATACGATTCAACAAAGACATACTCACAGTTTTTGTTTTCTTTTATTGCCTTTAATCATAACTTAAGATGTAAGATGAATAAGACAGACTTATGCAATTTTGACAGGAGAAAAAAGGTTGTTTTTAGTTTTCAGCGATTCTAAAAAGTCTTTCACCAGCCAAGTTTTTATTTAAATTTCAGTTATGTCACTTTGACAATTCAGAGTGACAATATAAATAATAAGAAGCAATTTTCCGGTATTTTGCATCCTCAAGCAAAAAAAAAATAGTGCTTAACCTGATAGATTATTTCGAGAATGAATGAAAAAGTGGAAATTCGTCAACCAGTGTGCAGGAAACATCAACCATTATTATTTTCTCCGGGTATATTTGTAATCTCACATTTTGGTAACCTCTGTATCTTCTGATTTGATACAAATGGTTAGTGACATTTGAACCCGCACGATAAGAGCGCTTTTGACTATAGCAAAATTGTCCTTGAGGTTTTATTCAAGTTTGTTGCTTTTTGGCAATTTCGCAAATGAAATGTTTGATAAAACTCTCATTACCAAGCCACAAACTTTCATATCTTTCGAAACTCTTGCAGAAAAATGTTTTCCTCTTTGATTCTATACACTGAAAAGGACCCTTAATATTTCAGAAAGAAGAAATAAATGCCAAAACACATCAACTTTTATTTTGAGAACACTTTAGTGCCAAAGTCATAAACTTCAGATTCTCTACTTTCCTACTGGAGATACCCCTTAAATTTTTTTTAGGACCCAATGACACCTACGGTCTAACGACT
Organism: Galerucella calmariensis; assembly: GCA_910591675.1. Classification (NCBI taxonomy): domain Eukaryota; kingdom Metazoa; phylum Arthropoda; class Insecta; order Coleoptera; family Chrysomelidae; genus Galerucella; species Galerucella calmariensis. Next base: position 7,607 of record CAJUYG010007091.1, on the reverse strand, counting down.
TCGACAATTGCGGAACTAGCCAAACGTTACACCCATGCTCAATCCCATAAGAAATGGGATGCAGTCTTGCCAGTATCACCCTGGGCGACCCTGGGAAGCTGGCGCCGAAGTAATATTTTGCAATGACCAGGAAAAACCTACGTTTAACAGTAGGATTTCTGACTGGCCACTGTCAACTAAGGAAACACCTCCAAACTATGGGGCTAGTGGCAGGGCCGGAGCTTGTGTTGGAAAGGCCACGGGGCAAAAGACAATTTGGGGCCCCATATTAAAATCAGTTGTTATGATAATATCGTATAAATATTAAGTAAGAACGACAGTTTTCTGTTAATGACGATATTTATTGTTCAAAACTTGTAGAAACAGTTATTATAATCTGCAGGCAATATCCTACATGTAGAATGTGTGCAAATGCTCTTATGACATTTTGTTACAAACGCAGAAACTTAAAACTAAAAACATTAAAGTCAATCTTGCGCGCTCTTCGATTTTCAATGGACAGTAGCGCAAAATTACTAAGTCTATTTTGTCCCATTGAGGTACGCAAGTAGTTTTTGATTAACTTTAATTTAGAGAAAGTCCGTTCAGCTTTCGCAGTAGTGATAGGGACAGTTAGAAACATCAGAAGTGCTGTGCACACATCTGGATAACTGGACGACAATGACGCATTTTGAATTATCAAGAAACGGGCTAGATCTTTGACATCTTTCCTTGAATTCATTTCGTTTGAAAATGTTGACCGTACAGAAAGCACTACTACTACTACTACTACTACTACTACTACTACTACTAAATGTACAGGCGAGCCTTGTCCTGGACAACTCAAGCCAAGGTTCCGACACTGAGGCCACTGGCGGGCCCATTGTGCAAATCCTGCTACCTAGTCATCCATGAAGCCGAGCCCTTCAATAAAGGCCACAACCTTTTTCAGTGGATGCCTGCTTGTGTCTCCAGGAGCCATGACAGTGACTCCGAAGATTCGCCTGCGTAATACAGCCCAGTGTCGACACTCTAAGAGAACATGAACTGACGTTTCATCAGTCATGCCGCAACCCCTACATAGGGAACTTTCCTCTACTCCTAGATTGTAGAGGTGCTTCCTCATACAGCAGTGCCCTGTTAGGAGTCCTGCTATCTTCCTTAGCCTACTCCTTGGTAGTTCAGTGGCTGCCCTGGCGTGTCCATCAGTCCATCCCTTCAGTAGAAGTTTGGATTGTCTAGGACTCTGCAGAGCATTCCAATGAGCGAGGTGCTGATTCCTCAGCCACTTCTTCGTCTCCTTGCGTATTCTTTGTTTTGTTAGGCCCAGGGTCGGGCCCGGGCCGCAGAAAGGAGCTGCCGCCCTTTCCGCAGCCAGTGCATCCGCCATCTCGTTGCCTTCAAAACCAGAGTGGGCTGGAATCCATTCTAGCCGCACCACGTTCCGCCTTGCAAGATTAGCAAGTAGTTCTCGACATTCGTTAGCAAGTCCTGAGTTGCTGGTATACCCACTCAGGGCTTTAATTGCTGCCTGACTGTCGGAGTATATGGTTATGCGTCGATCCACATAACCTCTGTCTAGGTTTATCTGCGCTCATTCCAAGATAGCATATATCTCGGCCTGATATGCAGATACACCCTCACCCAATGGTACACAAACCTGTGTTCTTGGGTTCCTGGAGTAAATTCCAGCCCCTGCTCTATCACCGGAGCATGAGCCATCTGTGTACCAGACGGCAACTGAGAGGAAAAGGAAGGTGACACATCATTCGAAAAGGTTTTGGAGAACAAATCAGCTTCTTGCTCCAACTCGTTCTTGGATGAATTTGTAAGATACTGAGGTTGCAGGATTTTATAAGTTTTCAGAACATTTTTCATTCCAACAAACCTAGATTCAAGTTGCGATAATATTGTATCTATCTACCATCGGGTAGAAAACATTAACTAGAAGGCGTTGTTGAGGATCATTCAATCACTCATCTTGCGATAACTCATCAAAGTGAGACTTTACCTCACGTGATCTTTTGTCTAGAAACTTTTTTTTAATTTTCCACTTACCGCAAATTTCTGACACATTCATCAATAATGAATTGAAATTTTCTATCAAGCTCTGAATTGTCTGTAACGCATTTTGAAGCTGATCATGTGCAAAAAAAAGATCGATTTTTTCTGACTGCAATAATTTTGACGGTAAGTTCATTATTTGAAGAACGAGGAGGAAGACAAAATCAAAAGTTTCAATTTTTTTTGAATCTCCAACGTCATGTTTCTTTCTTTTTAACATTAAGTCAAACTAGCAAACTCTGAGTCAACTAATATGTTTAAATCTTTTTTTTTCAAGTTTTTTTTTGTATAAAATTTTTAAATATGTCCAGAAAGAGCTAAATATTTTTCCCTCTTTATTCTCTGTCACCGCCCCGGATGCCCCATTGTAGATCCGGCCCTGGCTAGTGGTCACACCTCTATGCAGGATGTGTGAACAGGAAGATGAAACTGTCAGGCATGTCTTATGGGAGTGTCCGGAGTTATCGTCAATAAGAGAGTGTGTGTTCGGTGAGTCTTGGCCTACACCTGCCAATATAAAATAGATGTCTCCTAGTGACCTGTCCACCTTCCTGGAAGGACAGGATGGACGATGACCTAGGAGGACAACTCCTCGGGAGGATGTACAATGGGTCACATGTGGCCTAAGTGCTGTGAGCCTAGGCTCACCATCCCCACTCTACAGATAGAGGTACCCCTTAATTTTTTTCAAATGGCGTTAGATTAAAAGGACTGATAAATGGTCTCCCTCAAATTAGTTTTTCGGTATATCTTTATATGTCCCATTTCTGAAATATTAAGAATTGGTCCTTTTCAAATGAACACAGTGTATATGAATTATTTTTTTTTTCAATACTTACCCCTCTGGAATCCCTAAATAATATAGCCGCATGGTAGGGATCTACAAAAGCATCAGAAGCTCTGTGAATATTCGGAATTGGTCCAATTGATTGTCGACGACGTTCAGGATCTAACGTTTTTTGACGTAAGTGAGCCCCTGAGAAAAAAATTTTAATCAATCCAAAATTATGTTTTAACAAAAAATGGTTGCTGTAACATTATTCACCTCGTATACGGTTTGAATTATATTGGGTTGTTATTTTTAAATACCCTTCGACACTCGTACAACATCTCAACGAAAAAAGTTCAACGATCTGATCTGATCTGATTAATTGTTTCCAATAAACGTAAACACAATTATTGCAGATTGAAATTAATGAAATTTAAATGAGATGTGATTGATATCTGTCACTTTGATTGCAAGTAGATGTTTAAATAATAAATAAAACATTATAAATACGAGATTATTTTATAAAGTCTGTTATTTTTGGAGAAACTTTGAATACAACCCTCAAATTTTGCTGAAGAAGAGAGTCAGTAGCGAGTATAACCACGAATGACTTCTTGACAATTTCGTAGTACAGTTATCATTTTGGGCTAGTACTGTCCATATTTGAATTAGGTTCTCTTCTATGGGATTCAAGTCGGTGCTTTGGAATGAAAAAAGTTTACCAGTCTATCGATTTCGCAAATTAGAAACAAACAATCAAAACTCTTCTTTTTGAAAATTTCTCAATATTTCACGCTGTGAGGTAGGTGGAGGAGAATAAAAAATACCACCGTGTAGGGGAAGTGTTCTGCAATAAAAAAGGTATCCTGCGTTTTTTTCGTCCGATCAATGGTTTGTCGTAAAAAATTCGGTAAACTAAGTGTGTGTTCCGCATTCGCGCGTCTCTGCTGCACAGCGGAAAAAAAATATAAATATTCATTCAGAATTTTTCTTCGGTGAGAGTTAAGGAGGTAAATAATAAATAAAAAGTGATAAGTTAATTTTTACATATTTTTATTGGAAAAAGACATGAAAAAAATTATATCTTAAAATTATATATTAATCATCTTTTATACATTCTCACTATATACATTTTGTTCGTGGAATATTAATCTTTATATTACATGAGTATTAAATTTTATTTTGAAAAAATAAAGATGTTTTCTACCCGATCTATAAAAATTGCTATTTTCGCTTATAATACAAAAAATCATTCAATCCAAAAATGTATGTAAATTAATTAATTTTGTAATTATATATTCTTGATCTTAGAAGTTTCCCCAACATTTCTACGCATACCCCATTAAAATTACTCAGTCAAAGTTACAGTATTTGATATTATATATTTTCTTGTAAATTCAAGACTCCTAAAATATACAAAATAATGAAAAGTGCCGTATTTCGTAATTAGGAAAAATTAATTATCCGTAAATTTTATCTATGGAACAGACCTCCTGAATAAAAGTTTCCATCCTTCGAAAAATTGTTTCAATGCCACCTTATTATATAATATATTTTTTATTGAGATACTTGGTTTTTTATTAGAATATAGGTAATATTTATATTATATAGGAATAATTTGCTAAAAATGATTATGTGCTATGACAAAAAAAATGTTATCTTAAAGCCGACACTTCCCTCTTCAAAACGCCGTATTACAATTATTTATATCTACATTATAACTGTACAATAGTTTGTCGCCGCGCTTCAGAAAATAGAGTCGCGCGGAATACATACTTAGTTTACCGAATTTTTTCCGGACAAACAATTGCTCGGACGAAAGAAACGCAGGAAACCTTTTTTGTTGCAAAACACTCCCCCTACACGGTGGTATTTTATTTTATATATTTTCCTTTACTTTCCTCCCAGCGCTAAGTATTGAAAAATTTCGAAAAAAAAAAGATAGACTGGTAAACTTTTTTTTAAATTAATCTACATACTTTAAGGTACAAATGAAAAAAAATCAGCCATATTGCTAATTACTTGCAGTATCGTGTGGCCTAATTGGGATCACAAGTGATAACACTAATATATTATGCAGTTCAAAGACTATATATTTTTCTTAAGACCATTTACCTGAATAAGTCCTTAAGCGTTGTCTAGGGATGATGTTCATTTTATTAAAAAAAAAAACAACTACTATTTAGGCATAATATAGAATTGAAACACACAGGTTACGTTAAAATCGGCTACGTATTTGTTCATATAAACTAAAATATAATCTGTAATGTTGATGTAATAATGATAATTAAATTAGAGATAACGGAGTGATAAATTGTGTGATACCTATGTAAAACAATCGTCTGAACTGTCATGTTTATATTGTTATTACGGTTTGGAACTATGTAAATATCATTTAAAATCAATTGGATTATGTCGGTTCGTACTCAGTAACACCATCTTTCTTCCCAGTTTCTTCTTTATGTTTCAAGTGAAACTTTTATTACATAGCCTCGAAATTTTTCGTCCATCTATCGCATGTCGCGTTACAGCGTTACATCGTTACAGCCGGCCGCGGAGTAGGGATAAAGTGAAAGGAGTAAAGCCACCTTACATAGACGATGAATAATAGTAAATCCACTTGTCGTTGGCACTCTCTTGTACGGCTTATAAAACTTCATTCCACATTGCCATATCAGTAAATGTTACGGCCTGACGACTTCGACAATTGCGGAGCTAGCCAAACGTTACACCCAACCTCAATCCCTTAAGAGACGGGATGGAACCAAAGGATGCAGTCTTGCCAGGATCACCCTGGGCGACCGTGGGAAGCTGGCGACGAAGAAATATTTGGCGATGACCAGGAAAAACCTACGTTTAAGAATAAGATTTCTGACTGGCCAATGTCAAGGTAGAGTTAAGATACTTTTTAGCCTCGAAAAGGACTTCGGAATAGATATGGATTTTGCAAGACTATTAACAGTTTTAGCTGGACAATCTACACGCACTAGAGAAATTTGAGCGTGAGAACATCAGCTGAGTGAACAGCAATCAATGGAAGCTACACAAATTTATATAAAACTCAGTAATATCCTGTCAAAACTTAGAAGATGCTCTAAATATCCATATTATATAATTCAGTTATTTTTGAAAGCAGGAAAGCCTATTTTCTGGACTCGTAATGATATTTTCCTACAACCACTATGCAAAACACGCTTTTCTACACAAATTTTTATGCGCAAAGCAGGCCTTTCCTAATTCTTTTGATAGCCGTTGGAAAAGTAATGCGAAAAGTACACGCTATGGCACTTTTCCGCACCGAAATGTCAAACAAAGCTACCTATGACCTGTCAACTTATTTTGACAATTCAACCTAATAGTGTATTTCTTATTTGTGTACAATTTTTAAATTAAAACCAAAAGTACCTAAGTAAACTATTTATTTCATTATCAATTTTAATTAATTAAAAAAACAATTTAGGGAATTATGAACCAAGATCAAAATAACTTATTTTTTGAGTTGTCCAATTCGGACATTGAAAATACTCCTCCATATATTATTGAAATGGCTAGAACTACAACCGAAAATTTTTTACCTGAGGTTTCAATACAAATTTGTTCAAATTTTTCAATTGATTATACATTCAACTGATTTTTCTATTTATTTTCATATTGTAAATTCTTTCTATTAAAAGTTTAAATAAAATAACTATATAAATGACTGTATTTCTTTCATTAATAAATGTGGTTGTAGAAAAAATATTGTGTGCAGCTTGTACGCAAATCACTTTTCCCACTCGCTAGATTTGCGGCACTCGCCTTACGGCTCGAGCCACAAACTTCTGCGCTCGTGGGAAAAGTGACGCTTTGCGCACTTGTTGTACAAACTACTATTTTTATACACCTTGTGTTTTTTAAACAAAAATTTCTTGCATAAAATAAATAATATTCTTTAGCTAACTGTAGACATTCTTGAATCTCACCTTCATTCGTATTATTGATATGATTATTTAATGGTGGTCGTTGTACAAACTCATAAATCAATTTTTCTAAATAAGACGTGAAGCGATTGTATAACCTCGAAAAGTGCAAGGCGAAAATATAAATAATCTATTGAAAGAACTTCCACTAAAGAAGCTGAAGAACTTGACCTACTTTAAACAAAAGATATTTATGTGTATTTTGAGTTAAAGGTTTTTAAGCGATTTCTAAGGAATGAAAGTTGTACACTATTATTAATATCCCCTCGAAATCGAATACTTTTATATAGGGTGGTCCATAAACTGAAATAGTCTCAAAATATTAAGAACCGATCTGTTAAACATCAATATTTCAAGTGCGTTGGAAGATCAATTTTAATTTTTACTGAAAATTCGATGCGTATCAATTTTTTTGATAACAAAATATATACAAGCACACCAAAAATCGCCTAATCTTTATATATGAAGCCCTCGAAGTATGGAGTAATATTTAAAATGACTGATATATTTGACTACCTAATAAGTTGACAACAAACAACCTCGTAATTACATAAAATATTTAATATATACCTCACACTCTACACCACAGCGTTCAAAAACGCACCACGAGAATCGCCGAGAGTGCACTCCTAACTCTCTGTCCGCGATTAGGGAAGCTGGACGCACGCGAATACCCGTCAGGATAACCACTCTACCTGTGTTATAATTAGGGTACGTTAAGCTGTCACTCGAGTTCCCGTCAGGGTGAAAACTGACCTGTTTAAAAGGTGTTTATTTGGGCAGGGATGAGTTGCGCGCTGCGGTCATTTTCTACCTGAATACTAGTAAGAACACCA
>CAJUYG010007090.1:0-11330 GCA_910591675.1 Galerucella calmariensis | reverse complement strand
GGGGTCGAATGATCCATCATTTAAAAGGTCTTTCAACTCCCTTTATAATGATGTAAAATTCATGTATTCAATTCTGTAGTTTTGGAGTTTTATTGATTTAAAGTTTAAAGTAGACTTTAATAGGTACATAAAATTAGTTTGTACTTCTTTCAGAAGAAATTTGAGTAAAAGCATTTTCTTGATAAGTAAATGCTTTTATTTACTACGCCCATGGTTTATTAATAATAAAAATAGCAATTGAAGTGTCCTTTGTGACAAAAAAAGTTGTTTCTTGAAGAAAGATAAGTAGAGAATGCCACGTACTTATTTTAAATAGGAAATAGTACATTAGTTTGCGATTGATTTGACCAATCTTTGTTGTTAAAATATCATTTATTGCTTTTACATAAATTAACCATGGTATATTCCACGGCAGAAAGGGTTGAAATTATTGAAATATTTTTCGGAAATAATCAGTGCGCTAATAGAACAGCACAAATTTTTAATGAGCGACATGAGAACAATAATGTTCACCGAAAATATGTTGTAGAACTTGTAGCTAAATTTCGGGAAACTGGATCAGTCGCCAATAAAAAACGTAATATTGAAAATCCTATAAGGAACGAAGCAACAGAAGTGGGGGTTTTAGGGCAAGTTATTGTAGATCCTACATTAAGTACCCGCAAATTGCAAACTTCGTGTGGTGTTAGTCGACGTACTATCCAACGGATTCTAAAGGCACATAATTTTCATCCGTATAAAATTCACCTTGTACAAGAACTTAATGAAGACGATTTTGATAAGCGATTACAATTTTGTGAAGTTATGAGTGAACGAATTACAAACGATGAACAATGTTTATTTAACATTTGCTTCTCCGACGAATGTTCCTTTTTTTTAAATGGCGAAGTAAATCGTCATAATTGTCGATATTGGTCGGACTCTAATCCCAGAATTTACCATGAGGTACACACACAGCAGCCACAAAAATTAAATGTTTGGGCTGGCATTTTTGGCGATCATTTGGTTGGTCCTTTTTTCTTACCTGGAAATTTGACTGGTGAAATGTATTTGGAATTACTGCAAAATGCCATAGATCCTGCGCTAACAGATATAATTGAAAATCAGAATGATGGTCGATACGTTGAGAATATGTTGATGTTCCAACAGGATGGTGCCCCACCACATTACGCATTAAGAGTTCGGCATTATTTAGATCAGACCTTTCCAGGTCAATGGATTGGTAGAAGAGGTGCCGTTGAATGGCCCCCAAGATCGCCAGATTTATCACCTTTGGATTTCTTTTTGTGGGGTTACTTAAAAAGCAAAATCTATGCTACTCAGCCAACATCCTTAGAAGATTTGCGACAAAGAATTGTGAATGAGTGCCATCAAATTACTCCTCAAATATTGCAAAATGTCCGGCAACGTTTTCAGCAAAATCTTTATTATTGCATGGAAAGTAATGGTGGTCATTTTCAACATTTACTCGGCTGACAGGTCAGTTCATTCTTTATTTTTTAACAACTTTGCTGCTATGTATTGATCTCCTCTTACGATGATGTATTTAAACTTTAAATCAATAAATCTCCAAAACTACTGAATTGAAGTACATGAATTTTACATCATTGTAAAGGGAGTTGAAAGACCTTTTAAATGATGGATCATTCGACCCCCCTTTCCATTTAAGATTTTAGGGATGGTGCCACCCCCGCTTAGGGGGCTGCAAATGTTACTGTGATTTTATGCCAATTTTGTGTCCCCCTCGAAAACAAAATCGACGGGTCCGAGGGATTTTTTTAAAAAGGAATCATCTGCCAGTAAATGCATCTGTTTCGTTTTCGGTGCGCCACCCTGTATTGTTACAACACAGAAGCGGGTCCTGTCGCTAAGCTATAAATTTTGGCGGATGTGAAGGGTTTGTTTTCTAGAGTTTTCTGTTACATACTACTGTATACACGCACACAGGAAGCGTTGTAAATTCGGGAAGGTTTGAGAATTAAGAAATACTATGTATACGTGAGCTCTCACTGAACAGAGAAAAGGTACGCAGTAAAGATTTAGTGAATTAGTGGAGATAAATAGTGTAATATTCAAGTGGTGAAGATGAATTAGTAGGAATTAAGTGAAGTATGTATATAAATCATGTTCAATATATAGTGTGTGAGTTTTTTTATGAATAAAACGATAGTAATTAGCCGTAATAAGCCATAGTGTCTCTATAATTATTTGATCCCAGCTTGAGCACCATTTGAATAAATAAGGAAAATGTTACATTGGTGTCAGTTGTGGGGTGGATGGATTTTTTGAGGTGGCTTTTGGCCTATTCCACTGTGACCTTTTCACATCTATTGTGGTCCCCTAAATTCTAGATTACATCCTCTAGCCTGACTCTTTTAAAAAAGTCTATTAGCGTGAAGACTGAACCTTTCATATAGCTCTCTGCCAATGGCTTTTCTTCACCTGATGCAAAAAACCGCACATTCGCCAGGCTATCGCACTGGCATAGAATGTGCTCAGCCGTTTCCTCTTCTAGGTGACAGAACTTGCACATATTTCCGTTTGTCTATCTCATCAGTTTTAAATGCCTATTGAGCTTACAATGCCCTGTTAACAGACCCCTTACAGATTTGACAGTTTTCCTTTCTTTGGCCATCAATCTAATCTTATCAATAAGAAATTACATTGCCACTGAAGTCGAAAATAAAATTTCCGTCCCAAAATATTCGAGAAAATGGATGAAAAAAAACCATGTATAAGAGAGGAAAATGGCAGACACGACAAGACATGCCTGCAGAAGAAAAAAAGATCAAACAAATATGCAAGCTAGGAACACACCCAAAGTCAGAAGGTATTGACAGTTTTGCTCGAGTCAAGGCCCCAACGTTCGACGGAAAGACGTCCAACCAACCAACTATGTTGAACAGTTTGAAGCAGCCGCTAAAATGAATGATTGGTCCGGCAGCCAGAAGGCAGTGAATCTAACCATCGATCTTAGGGAGATGTTTTTGATGTGCTTCAGACGACACCCCTTGAAGAAACGGATGACTTTGAACAAATGGAAAAGTGGTTGGACACGATCATCTAGAACACTTGTAACAATACATCTGAAAACCCGAAGGCAAAAATGTGACGAAACTCTTCGAGAGTATGAAGTGGATATCGACCGACTCCACTAACTCGATTTGATTATCCATCAGCACCAGAAAACATGATGGAATGTCTCGGTATCCAGGTCTTTATTAATGGCTTACGTGACCCTGACATGCAGAAGACGCTTCATTTAGCCTATCTCTGCATTAACTGCTGCCCTTAAATATGAAGTAGCCACTAGGGCTTCCCAATATAACAAAGTTAGAACCAATTGAAAAGGAGGTGACGAAGATAAACTTGACCAGATCGTCAACTTCATGAAAACAATAGTAAAAAGAAAGCAGAAGAAGATTAGAAAAATTGTGAATATCTTTATAGCTGAGTACACATGACTAGAAAGTCAAGAAAACATTTTTGTATTCTGTGTGAAATTTAATTTTCAAAAATCGCAGAGCGCTTTCGGCTGTTAAGCCATCTTCAGTGCTATACGTGCAAGTAAGTAATAAAAGCTGGAAAATGGAAAATAAAAAGCAGGTAAAGAATTACTTACTCGTCAGGTATTTGTTACAAGAAACTTTTCGACAACACATTGACGTCACAAAGTGAAATATCTCAAGATAACATTAAATTAAAAATAATCCCCTGATCAGAGTAAATCTAAATATAAGTTAATTAATTAATTATTCACATCTGTCAACGGCCGCCTCCATTTCTGCAGCGCCAACCTCGCCTTTTTTTGAGTTTCTGCGTCAAATTGCTGTAGGTAGTCCAACATTATATCTTGTAATTATCCAGCCTTATCGAAAGTAATTGTATAGACGATTTTTATCACATATATTCAAATTTTTCCACATAGTTAGGTGAAATTACATTGATTAGCTGGTTATATATTTGTTTTTACTATACCTGTACACTATTTTCAAAGTAAATATCTTATTTCAAACCTTCGCTACACTTTATGCAAACATTTGCAAGCTTTCCATGCTGCAGAATAACCCTTTTTAATCATAGAAAACATTTTCATTACAGAATAAATTTATTTTGACCTATAAAATATTGTCTCCGTGTATAATATTTCCAGTGCCAGCCTAACATATCATTGAGCATTCAATTTTTTCAGGAAATATTTATTCCTCACAACATGAATTTCTGCTATAAATTATTCTATTTCAGAACAATAGCATAATATTTTGTATTCCAGCCTGTTAATTGTTTTTTATTCTTTTGTAAGCGACATATATGTTGGAAAGCTTTCAGTTCATTCGACATTACTTTAATTTCAAACAGCTGATACCCTGATGAGGTGAACCAACATAATGTGCCCCATTACATGTCGTTAATCCGAAACAATGGCATATTATCGTACTCGTTTCTTTGAAAAGCAAAAGATATAATACTCAATGGTATGATTATTTCACAACTGGAATGTTGGGCTGGTAAAATATTGACGTAAAATCGAGGTCCCGAGTCCATGGATATTGGGCTCGATGATAAACACTACCACTGGCTGGAACACTAATGGTTTAGGCAAAATTTCCGGTTAGTGGTGGAGTGCTTCCGGCGTCGGTAATTTACCTCAGTCGCAGAAATATACCGACGTTAAATCACCAAATATCAGATGAACTAGCAAAGAGGAGGACTGAAATACCTTTCTAGAGGCCTCTACACTTTTGCGAAATCATCCCCATTGTAATATTGGAAGAAATACGTAAAGCCGAGGAAAGGAGAAAATCTGACCATTGGAAAGATCTAGTGGAGCTTATACAATCAAAGACTCTTCTGGGTGACTACAACCTGTTTAGATCAAATGAATGCATGAGTCAAAGTAATAATGCGTTAGGAGTTTTAACAGGGATCCTAACGGGATATTGTCGCCTGAATGGGCACCTAAAAAAGCTTAAAATAGTGGAGGAAGAGGAATGCGGATTTTGTGGAGTGGAAGAAGAAACCTCCATCCACATACTTTCCAACTGCACAGCACTTCAGAATCCTAGAGCACAACACCTAGGAGATAACTGGATAGGAGAGGAACATTTACCTAAGTTGAAGCCTGCCGACATCCTAAAATTCATCCGGGAAATAGGACTGAAGGAACTACTAGTTTCTGAGACTCTACCCAGAAACTGAGTAGATGTAAGGGGGCACAATAGATCTTCTAGATCTTAGTGAATGTCACCCCAAAATACATACATACATACATACATGCATAAAAACATTCAAGTCCCTACATATTTCTCATCCACCTTAACTTCCAGGTAAGCATAACAGCTAGAATATACATAGACCACCTCATTTTAGAGTCATCCCTACCTTCGTATATAGGCTAAAATCGAGACTGGAATCTCTATCTTCACCTACCGACCATCTCTATCTTCACCTACCGACCATCTCTATCTTCACCTACCGAACCTGCTCAAGTTATCTCTACCTCCGTCTACAAGCTAAAATATGACATGTCTATCTTCACCTACCGAACCTGTTGAAGTCATCACTACCTTCGTCTACAAGCAAAGTACCCTCTATATAAAGAACAGGCCTAACTTTTTCCTTCTCCTGTCCCAAGGCAGAAGACAATAAGGTTTATATTTCAAGATTTTTTTTCAATTTTGATTGCACCCGATTATAAGAGCTGTAAGGGATCTCGTCCGGGCTAACGTGAGTTTTTAACTTTTCCAATATCTCTTTTCACTTCCAATTAAACTCTACAAGGTGTTCCCACCTTTTCCACTCCAGTCTTCTTTTTATATATATATACAGTCTGTCAACCCTCTGGTATACCCAGTGTATCATTAACATGGAGTCGAACCACCTTTGAGAAAAGTCTTTCGCCGGCAATATGTCTCAATTTATGGAACACCCTATATTTCACTACTATATTGTATTGTCATCGGTCCTTGACAAGCGTAGAAACTTTGGATTAAATCTGTTCGCTTAAAGTGGGTCATAATAAAGTCCAAAGGAGTCGGTACAAACATATGCACATACATCCATACAAGTGAAGCTAATATAATTTATTCAACTATTTGATTCTGCTTTCCACATCCATAACTTCGCTCAGTATAATATATAACAAATATTCAAGAGACATGAAACCGCAGAAAAAATCTAACTCGTAATTTCCTGCTTACTAGTGAGGCACTTTCACTAGCTAAGCTCCAGAGAAACTAACTATACAAAATTTCATTGAAATACCATCCTGGTACTTACACAAACAATTTTTTCCCATTTACCGGCTGCTCAGGGGCAGTTTAGCGTGAAGGCGTAGCACACTACCTTCTGGGAGCAGTTGTGAACTCAAACCTCCCAAGTACTTGAACACACTGAAATTTCATCGAAATTGGTTCAGCTGTTTAAAAGGAGCTGCGCTACATAAAACACGTACCGAAACATTACCGAACAATACATGTTTTAAAATATTCTATAACCGAAATTCGAACTGCTTGTCGTGATTAATTTGAATTGTATTGTATTCAATAAAGTGTATTAAGTGGTTTAAATACCATATTTTTGGAGATATTCGATTGCCCAGAGCAAAACTACCAAGATAACCTCTAATTATGGAATGTGATATGGAACAAAATAAAGTAGCAGTATACAAATTAGAGTTGGAGTATCACGAATAAAATTTTTTAAGAATGGTGGAGTAGTAATAAGTTGTGAAAATAAAGAAGATTTAATTATTGAATCCAGTAAAATGAAACAACAATAAGGTGCAGATTATGAAGTCAAAATACCTGAAAAGAAAAATCCTGAAATTAAAATAGTGAATATGGAAGAAAAAATGCTAAATAATGAAGATGACTTTATAGAGAAGATTATTTTGCGAAATACTATAACTACAGCAGAACAAGAAAGAAAAGTAAAAATTATTAAGCACTATAAAAGCAAAAATAATAAGGTAACTGTAATTTCAGAAGTAGACTCAAATACATATGACCTATTACAGTACAGAGAAAAATTATCTATAGGCTGAAAATCCTATAAATTTTTCGACCATATTAATGTTATTCAATACTTTAAATGCTATAAATTTGGACATATGGCTGAAGACTGTAAATCCGATGAATATATCTGCCCTAAATGCTCAAATAATCATAAAAATGAAGAGTGTCAACCCCAAGAAAATGGTTGTTGTGTAAACTGTAAGTATGCAGTAGATATATTAAAAGTGCCTAACATTACTTATAATCATCCTGCATATGACAAGAATTGTGATGCATATAAAAGAAAATAAAGAGAACTGGAACAAAAAATTAGGTATCCAAATATTCACCACTCAAATCAAAGATAGCAGTTAAAAGAAAAATTAATGTACCTAAATATACAAAGTTTTCTAGCTCATAAGACTGAACTTAAAGTAACGATAAAAAATTGGAAACCTGTGATAATCTATTTAGTAGAGAGCCATGTAACAGATGACATTCATGATCATGAATTAGTTTTTGATGGATACAAGTTAATTAATACAACATCACATAGTAGACACACTGGAGGAACCATGATATACATTAAAGAAGGGATTCCTTCAAAAACTGTATTAAAAAAAATATTACCAAATAATCTGTGGGTAACAGGGGTCGAAATTATAATGGAAGGAAACAAATTTTTAATTTTTTGTCTGTATCATTCGCCTGCAGCAAGCGAATCAAACTTTTTAAAATACTTGGAAAACCTTTTAGAAGAATTTTCAAACAAAGATGGAACATTTATTTGTATAGGTGATTTCAATATTGATATTTCTAAAACTACATATTACTCTGAAAAATTAAAAAGAATCATAACAGAAAATGAGCTATATCAAAATGTAGGAGACTTTACCAGAACAACAACAAATACATCAACAATTATAGACCTTTCCATCACAAATGATAAAAATTCTAAGCCTCAAATACACTTAACCCCAAAAATCACAGATCACAACATTATTGCTGCAGACCTATATAGTTGAATATAAAAATATAAATGACACTTCAAAAGTCTATAGAGATTACAACAATTTTAATGATTTGAGCTTTCAGTTAGATCTTATGGAAACAATGTGGAATAGAAATTGTACAAACATGGACATAATATCAACGATACTTGTTAAAAATCTTCTAGAAGTGTTAGATGGACATGCTCCAAAAAGACAAAAAATTATTAAGAATGAATGGTCGAATAAACAATGGTGGAATGCAGATATAGAAAAAAACATAAAGAGAAGAGATGAATTATACCGCAAGGCCATGATAACAAAAAGTAATAATGACTACAACCAAAATAGAGAACAAAGAAATAGGGTGGTAAATTAGACAACAAAACAAAATTATTATAATATGAAAATTGATATGAATAAAGGAGATGCAAAGGAAATGTGGAAAACCATGAAGAATTAGTGGGAGGGAAAAATAGAAGAACAACTACAAATATTTCATTCAATGGAAAAGTATATAGAGACGAGAAAACCATAGCAGAAGAATTTAACAAATATTTCATACAAAGTATTCAAACCATAACAACCAAGGTTAGTGATGAAGACATAAAAAAGTCATAGGAGTAGAATGCTGCAGCACAAAAATGGACAAATTTGAATGTATATCATTATCAGGACTAAGAAATGTGGTAAAAAATATTAAGAAAAAAAACAGCAGTGTAGATGGAATAACAACAAATATACTACAAAAAGCATTTGAAGCAATGGGTGAAAGGTTTCTAGATGTAATAAATACTAGTCTTGAATATGGGGATTTTCCTCAAGATTGGAAAAAATCTACAGTAACCCCAATAGAAAAAAAATAAACACAACACAATGTGAAGAATTCCGACCTATAAATATGGTTCCTATGTATGAAAAGCTGCTGGAATTAATTGTGAACAATCAGTTTATAAACTACTTTGAAAATAACGATCTCCTCACTATTTACCAGGCTGGATTTTGAGAAAACAACTCTTGTGAAAGTGCATTACAAACAGTATTAATGCTTGGTAAAGTGCTTTGAACCAAAAAAAAAAAAATTGGAGTGATATTTCTGGATTTTAGACGAGCCTTTGAAACCATTGATCGACATTCACTTTTAGAGAAATTGAATAAATTTTATGGTGTGCTGGGTACAGTGCAAAGGTTGTTTAAAAATTACCTCTCAAAGAGGTCACAAGAAAAAAAATATGAGAATTCCATCTCAACGCAGAAAGAAAAGATGTTTGGTGTGCCACAAGGGACAGTGTTGGGTCCCAACCTATTTATTG
Organism: Galerucella calmariensis; assembly: GCA_910591675.1. Taxonomy (NCBI): domain Eukaryota; kingdom Metazoa; phylum Arthropoda; class Insecta; order Coleoptera; family Chrysomelidae; genus Galerucella; species Galerucella calmariensis. The sequence goes on along the minus strand of CAJUYG010007090.1, from coordinate 2,033 downwards.
TGTATATTAACGACATTGTTCTCAAATTAACAAAGTGTAGCATTCAACCATTCGCTGATAATACACTACTATACTTTGTAGGTCTAGATGTTGAAACTGTCCTAAAAACTATGAATGAAGAATTGAAGGATATTTTTGATTGGGTGACAAAAATAGTTTAGGCTTAAACACTGGAAAAACAAAATTCATAATAATTAAAAATAAATTTAGCACTACACAAACCTAAACAAATTCAGGAATTTTCATAAACAATAAAAAAAGTTAAGATTAAAAAAATAGAATGGAAAAAGTATCTAACAAAAAATACTCCAGAGCAATATGAAATTTACAAAAAACAAAGAAAAATAGTTAAATATTTAGTAGCAGTGGCAAAAGAAAAGATGTGGTCTGATTTTGGAAATAAAATGGGAACAGACAGTTCAAGTAATCAAAAACTATTCTATAAAGTTTTAAAATCATTTAGAAAAGAAAAATCAGTAAGTGAATTTTATGTCAAAAATAAAAAACAAGTAATACTAAAAAATGCAACTTAAATCATTAATAGATGAAAAGAACATTTTCAAGAATTATTAGGACAACAAGCACAGGAAAGTGAGGAGAGCCTAGAACAACCCGAAAATACCAGAAATATTGACCAGGAGACCGAAAATGAAGAAATTAAAATGGACCAACTAAAGACGGTAATAAAAGTACTGAAAAATGAAAAGGCACCAGGACACGATAAGATCACGGCTGAAATGATGAAAAACTTGGGAGAAGTAGTTACCCAAATAACACTTGATATTCCAAATTAAGCTTGGAATAACGGAAAAATACCGGAAGAATGGGGACAGCATTAATAACACCTATACACAAGAAAGGAGACAAAAAGAACTGCAGTAATTACAGAGGAATAACATTGCTGAACACTATAGTAAAGATGTATGAACAAATAATAAATGACAGGTTAAAACCGATACTAGAAACACAATTGTCCGAACCACAGAGTGGATTTAGACCTAGGAGAAGCACTCAAGATCATATTTTCACATTCAAACAAATTGTTGAAAGAAGACAACCACAACGACACAATCCCTAGAACAAAAGTATGGAGAGGCCTGAAAGAAAGATGCATAAATAGCAAAATAATGAGAGTTATCCAAGATATATATGAAACAAATACTAACTATGTAATAAAAAATAATAAAAAATCAGATGGATTCAAAACAGAGACGGGATTAAGACAAGGTGGAGGACTAAGTCCAACCATATTTAATGTACACATGGATACTATAATGAAGAAATGTGAAAGAAAAACCAAAGCCATGTTTGTGGGCTATGAAAATTTAGAAAGAGTGGTAATATCAGAAGGAGTCTTTGCTGATGATGTGGTATTAGTAGCAGGAAACGAGAAACAACTACAAAAAAACTTAAATATATGGAAAGAAGCACTGGAAGAAGAAGGAATGAGAGTAAATATACATAAAACCTAAATATCGATAATAGGAGATCAAAATATTGAAACTAAAATCAAACTAGACAACATTCCAATAGAACAAGTGAAAGAATTTAAATACTTAGGAGTAACTTTAGCACAAAATGGAAAACAAGATATTGAAATAAATGAGAGAATAGATAGAACAATAAAATTATATTATGCAATGAACCAAAAATTTATCAATAAAAAAGAAATCTCTAATCAAACGAAAATTAAAGTTTTTAATACCATATATAGACCTGTACTAACAAATGGATGTGAATCATGGACTCTGTCAAACTCACAAAAAAGTAGTATCCAAGCCGCTGAGATGAAGTATCTGAGACGAATAATAGGAGTAACAAGGAGGGACAGAGTTCGGAATACAAGTATAAGAAAATAATTGGGGGTTGAACCAATCTTGAAATTTATTGAACAACGACAATTAAGTTGGTGGGGACATATACAACGAATGAGTAATAGCAGATAAGTAAGAAGAATATACGAAGCAATAGAAGAATATACAGCTTAAAAGACAAAGGGGAAGACCCAGGCAAACATGGAATAAAGAGGTGGG
>CAJUYG010007089.1:0-11331 GCA_910591675.1 Galerucella calmariensis | reverse complement strand
GTTGTTAATCGATACACATTTCAATACACAAAATCACAAAACTGAGTTTACATATTTCAAAAACTTAAATATTCATACACAAAAAAACCATCAAGAAACGCGTTTTATTAACAACATTTCCAATATAAGCGAAAAAAACGCGCTATCCCAATAAAAACCGTTCCTGGAACGTGCACTTCACTGGATTCCATTTCTAGTAGACTATCATATCGTTGGAATGTCATAAAATGAAATATTTCATTTCACATTTTGCCAGAGATATGATCTACTATGAATGGACCTTAATAAAAATTTGATAACAAAATTTTGCAGTCTTAAACTTCAAAATATTTTTTGATTGTCTAGTTGTCAAATTTTTTCTGTTGTGTCAGTTAGGGATAAAAATTAGTTTCTACTTATTTTTTCTTGATAGCTGGTAGCTGGAACGCTACCGAAACGTTGAAATAAAGAATTTAAAAATATTGTGGTTTAATTTCCCAAGAAATTAAAAAAAGGACCAAACTTTTGATTCTACTTTAGTAGAAATAGCAATTTGTAAAGAGTTTATCATAATTTTTGAATATTGCTCACCACTAATTTTCCCTTCCCCTTCTTAATGAATGTTTCAAATAGCGCACACTATGTGGATAACATAAATTTTTTTCCATTCACCCTTCCCCTTCACTTTCTTCGATCATTTTCCTTGCCCTTCTCGATAAATCTCAATTATTTTCCTTTCCCTTCTCGATAAATTACGATATCATAAGTAAGTGAAAATTGGCAAAAAATTGTTATTTTCAATTTCAAACTTTTAAGACTCTGCATCTCGGTAACTCGGCCCTTTATGGGTTTATGTTACCAAATTAAAATAATTTCTCAATTAACGTGATCTCTCAGTTGAATATCGCAGCACCCTGTATATATTTTATCTAAGGCGCGTTAACCTTGTTATTTATAGACGAGTAGATAAACAAAAAATAACATACGCGATTTATAAAAAAACCTAGGAAATAACTTTCGTGTTATTTTAAAAATAAATGTGTTTTTATGTCAAAATTAATACAAACACTGTCTCTAAATAAAGAGGTTAAGAATTGCGACCTTATTATTTTTTTATACTTTACAAGGTTAAATAAAATTAAAGTTGAAATTTATTCCAGTAAATAAAGGAAAAAAGTTAACATCAATTACGCCCTATTTTCATCTTCCGGTTGGAAGTTGCATTTGGTACCTCATTAAACATGAGACAAAGTTCTGCATGAAAACGCGTGCGAGGGCGGAGAAAATGGCCCCAAAAGACCAGAAAAATAGGTTTTCAGTCAATATCTCCTAAAATATGGCAGTTAGAGATTTTTGGTTCAGATAAAAATTAAAGTTCGGTTAATTTTCTACAAAAATGGTCCTTATGATTTTTCTCGAAAATTTGACCGGTTTCGAGAAAAACGGCACCAAGCGCACTTCGAATAATGAGCTTCTGTGCTGTATGCCGGAGAGCACAGTCCGTGTATTTACACATCAGCGGGGGGACAAATTATTCAATAACTTTGTGAAAAATGCATATTTTCTTATGATTTAAAATTCATGTGAAAGAGGAATTCTGCTGCCATCATACCCTGTGAATTGAGTCACGCTTGACTCTTTTGGCCATATCGGAACACGGGTCAAACTTTCTGCTCCCGGGCAATTTTGACCTCGCCAGGAATTTGTTCCTATTTTTTTTGTATTGCACTAATTTACTCAACATTTTGTATACCCTAATTTTTTTTTTAATTTTCATTTAATCGTTGTTTATTGAATCCCAAATTTTTGCTGTTTTTGGATCGCGGGGAAATTTTGTGAACAACCAAAAATTTATACGATCCGATTGGTCTCTATGATACATCATTTGAAAGCTAAGAATGTCTACCTTCCGATTGTGCAATTACTTTTTTTTGACGAAATCCATCCATTTTTCAATAAAATCAGAAAACGCGGGCTCAAGGAAAAAACGCACTTTTTTGGTGGTTTTTTTCTCCCTGCTCCTTATTTCTAACATTTCAACACCTTAACTAGTGTAATGGGGGAATTCCCACCTTTCCATCGATGTCTATAAGTTATACCTTTGATACCCCGGGGAAAAACCAGTATATCTAAATGTATACGCTATAATTTATTACTTTCGTTCCTCCGTCGTTCGCCGCGCGTGTGCTCTACGTGGCGCTCGTGTCGTCTGCTCATCTATTTGTGGTTCGTGTGAGTCACGCCAGGGTTCGAATTATAAAGACAGCGATAATATGTTATCCCAAGAGGTAGGATTAGAGGAAACTGTAGACTCAGAAGAAGTTGTTGACGAGGTAGAGCTAGAGGGAGCTCTAGACCCAGAAGAAGTTCCTGACCAAGAATCAGATGATGACTGGTGACGAACAGATTTATGTCATAATTGCAATGTATTTTTATATACTTTTTTCATCAATTCAGGGACAATTAACCCGCGAATCTCTTGTACTTTTGTTAAAAATTTTCTATGTAATATTTTAGTCTATAATGTATTATTCTTCTATCATTATATTGGGTTCTCCCGTTGATGAATAAATAAATAAATAAATAAATAAATAAATAAAATATATTTTTCTATAATAAACGAAACATGGAGAACGTTTATAACTCCCAAAAACCTCAATCAGTCTGGTTGCAAAAAAATTGCGGAGAATCTGCAAGAAATTGTTGCTGAGTATTATGGGTAAATATTCTTCACTCTTGAGGCATTTTCAGTTTTCCTTACCAAAAGCCTAATGAACTTCAGTTTTTTGCCACATGTGCAAAGCTGATTGTTGCTAGATTCAGGTCCACTGGTGAGGTCCATCTCGCTAGAATTAATCTTATAGCGCGTTTTCCTAATAAGTATATCTTGAGGCCTCATCTGATAGGAAAACAAGACCCTCGGAAACATAAATATCCATCAAAAGTGTCTGGTTACAGGGTTTCTCATTTATGGCACCGAGGATTTTCCCAATCTGTAAAATGTGGTGGCGCCATCTACAATCGGTTTCCACAATCCAAAACATTGAAAATAATGGATTTCCAACACCCCCAGCTCAAATTTTGTACAAAACTTGCATATTTCACAAGTCTCAAAATTTCCGGTATTTCAACCCGATTTTTTTGCAGAAAATATTAATGTTGCGAAAAAAATCATAAGGACCATTTTTGTAGAAAATGACCTGAACTTCAATTTTTATCGGAACCGAAAATCTCTAACTGCCATATTTTAGGAGATATTGGCTGAAAACCTATTTTCCTGGTCTTTTGGGGCCATTTTCTCCGCCCTCGCACGCGTTTTCATGCAGAACTTTGTATCATGTTTAATGATGTACCAAATGCAACTTCCAACCGGAAGATGAAAACAGGGCGTCATTAATGTTAACTTTGCCTTTTTTTCCTCCTTCATTTACTGGACTAATTACTAAATCGCGAGAATTGAAAGTACGTCAGATAAAAAAAAGTTCTATATATATATATATATATATATATATATATATATATTATATATTGTAATTTAGGGATTTACTAGGATCTACTGAATTCTTTTAAATATATTTTTACGACGGACCTGTACTGAGGATATGTAAAGGTCCATAAGAAAAAAGAAGAAGACAAACATATGGAATCGTCTAGACCTGTCTTTGAAAAGTCTAGAAATGTCTTCGGAAAGTTGAAACCTACATATAGTATAACTAAAATAATGAATATTTTTTAACTACACTGTAAATTGTAAAAGTACAAACATTTAAAATACATGAATACTGTAAAAATCTAAAGCGGAGTTAAGTACTTAATTCCTTTTGTAATGAGTAGTTCTAACAATGAGAAACTACCTATTTAAATTAGATTTGCAATATTATAAGCAGAAATGGCAATTAGTAAATACGTAGTATTATACCTGAGATAATTCTAATCTAAAATTTAATCAATTTCAAATTATGTTTGTAATACATTAATTGAAATTGAATTATGACTTGAAAACCATAATAATAGATATTTGTTTCACCCATACAGTGTGGAACAGCCAAATTGAATAAATTCTATAACGAATAAATGAGGTAATTGGGAAACATGTTAGGTAAGGTCCTTCTAAACGGGCAATATTTTTAGTGCAATATGTAGCTGCAACACAGTGGCTGGCAACATTGCCAGCAATAACAGCCAAACTAGGTAATATATTGACAATATTTTCAGTGTGTCCCGGTCGCATTTAGGCAAAACGTACCACATATTAACCATTGCTCTAAAATGTGCCGTGCTGATTGGTCCGCGACTAAACGCGGTACGTTTTGTCTAGAAAGGGTCGAAAGCAGGTACGGATTGCCCACACAGCACCTAACCCAATATTGAAATAAATATGTAAATATCAGAAATATAAAACTAAAAAAAAACAAGAAAACCTAGGCCCAAACCCGGTTGATCAAAGTGTAACTATGTATAAAAATATGAGAAAATTAGAAATAAAAAACTAAAATAAACCAAGAAAACCCAGGCCCAAACCGGCGCGCATTCATGTGGAATACAAATCATTAGATACCTTTTCGAGAAGAGGAAGGGAATAAATATGTATAGAAATATCAGTAAATAAGAAATAAAAAACTTAAAAAAAAAAACCAAGCACCTAACCCGGTTTCGAACCTACGACCTCTGAGTTACAATCCCAATACCCTACCAAACTGCGCTAATCAGCTCACACAATAACAGGCATGAAATGCGTGAATAGATTCTAATACGAGGGCAAAACGTACCTGCTTTCGACCCTATCTAGACAAAACGTACCGCGTTTAGTCGCGGACCAATCAGCACGGCATATTTTAGAGCAATGGTTAATATGTGGTACGTTTTGCCCAAATGCGTCCCGGCCAAATATCTATGTTCTGTGTTGCCTATGCATTTTAATTGGTTACAGCAAGGGTTGCCGGACGATCGCTCGGCCAGCGAAAATACTCTGCAATTTTACTTTGTTTTGGTGTTCGTTTGTTTTTGTTGTTATGAAAATGTTGGAGGTTATAGTATTATAAAATGACTAATACTTGGTCGAATGGAAATATTATTGAGTTTATGATTGAAATACATTTACATCCTGAATTATAGAATGCGGAATTTATAAAGACATGCTTAAAAAGGTGGATGGGCAGTTATCGCCGAAGAATTTGGTATATCAAGTGATGAGGGCTAAAAAAAATTCAGAAACTTGAAAACTTATGCAAAGAATGAGGTGGAAAAGAAGAAAACCGGTATACTAGTGAAATGGTAGTTTTAACTTGTTATCAAGACTTATTTCTATTCTTGGGTAATCTAAAGTTTCACACCTAAGTTCGAATCCACAATGTACTCTTCTGTTTTTTTAACTTTGTGTTTAAAACAATATAAGTCGCTGCGACGCGAATAATTTGGTCAGCACGATTGTGTAGGCCGTCTACGAAACAAAATAATTTTCATTAATGGGCCATAGTGTTGCAAACAATATGGCCGAGATATAAAGTGTGTCTACGTAAGTTGGCGGCATATGGGTAACTTTTTAATTATTAAGTTTTCGAAAAAAGTTATTCTTTATAAAAAGTTCTGCATGGTCCAAAATATAAAATGCAACCATCAGATATCAAAATTTAGCAGTCGTATACGAGGTTTGTCAAAAAATGTTGTTGTGCTCGAGAGTACCTTTATTTTTGACAATTTCGAAAATTATTATAAAGAAAAGATGTTTAGAATTAAAAATAACTTTCAAATATTCAACATTGTTTATTTACATCGGAAAAATATTTTTTTCGTCATTTTGTCTGTGAAAACGAAGAAAAATGAAAACATCGAAACTCCGGAGAAACATCAATAATCGTATTTTGAAAAGTGGCACTGTATTAGTGTTTTCAAAAGTTATTAGAGATCCGTATTGTACAGTTTTAGATTGACAGACTGATTTGTTTATGAAACGATAGAAATGCCAGCAACATTAACTCTGGAAGAGAAAATTGAGATTGTGCTGATAGTGATAAGTTTAACACATTTAGAGAAGCAGCAGACATTTTTAATATCCGACATCCAGAAAAAAATATTCACCATGAAACAGTAAGAAAAATATTTAATAAATTTAAGACTTGTGGAGATGTACATAATAAATTTTGCAAAAAACGACGAAACATGGTAGAAAATAATGACATTGCGTTGCAAGTTAAGCTCTCTGCCACTGAACATCCTCAACACTCTTTGCGAAGAAGGGCATCTTTATTGTCATTTGATGTGAAAAAAGATACAGTTGCAAAGATTCTAAAAAAAACACAAAAATCACCCTTACAAACCTCAACTAATTCATACTCTAAAAGTTGTTAAATGTTAGGCGATTTGAATTCTGTCATGATATACAGGGCAAGATAACCCATTTTTCTCAAGACGTGTTTGTTTTTCAGATGAAGCAACATTCTCTTCAAACGGGACAGTTTCTAGCCAAAACTGCCGTTGGTGGAATTATACGAATCCACATTTTACATTGAAAACTAGGGATCAGTATTTGTTTAAAACAAACGTGTGGTGCGGAATTTATAAAAATCGAATAATTGTACCTTTTTTTTTCGACAAAACTTAAATGCGGATCGTTATTTATTGTTTTTAAACAATGAAATAAGTGATTTTCTGGATTTTCAATGGAAGAGTTATTCATTTTTTTTCGGAAATTCGTTGGCCTCCGCGGTCTCCGGATTTAACCCCACTCGATTTTTTCTTGTGGGGTTACTTAAAGCAAAAGGTATACCATCAGAGGCCATTTGGAGATGTGGACCATTTAGAGAGAGAAATTACCAAAGAGGTTCGTAGTATAACTCCCCGTATGGTTAGAAATGTCTTAAGAGAATTTTGTAATCGAACGGTTACATGTATCACCAGAGATGGAGGATATGTGGAGGCATTAGTTAATTGAGGATAGAGATTATTATTTGTTATTCATTTAAATGCATTGTTGCAACGTTACAACCTAATGATTTTTAAAGATTATCAGTGTTCAAAATAAAAATTTAGAGAAAATTGTCTTGATAACAGTAGATTAATATTTTTCTGATGTAAATAAACAATGTTGAATATTTGAAAGTTATTTTTAATTCTAAACATCTTTTCTTTATAATAATTTTTCGAAATTGTCAAAAATAAAGGTACTTTGCTCTCGAGCACAAATCACATTTTTTGACAAACCTCGTATACGACTGTTAAATTTTGATATCTGATGGTTGCATTTTATATTTTGGACCATGTAGAACTTTTTATAAAGAATAACTTTTTTTCGAAAACTCAATAATAAAAAAGTTACCTATATGCCGCCAACTTACGTAGACACACTGTATATGGCGGAGCCATATGGTACAGTTTAAATGTTGTCATGCTGGCTGGGCTATAGTTGCCAATATTGCAGCCACATATTGCACTTAAAATATTGCCCGTTTAAAAGGTGCTTTACAAAACACCGTTTAATGGTGCAAAAAAAGAAATCATATACCAAAAAAAAATACTTGTGCTTAATTACTTACATTAATTGTGACTTTCTTGAGAAACGCAGCTCCATCTAAAAAAGGGTTTTTTTACTCAATACAATGTTTATAATATTAATTTTGAAATAAAACATTTTTCGCCTATAACAATTCCTTATGACAAGCAGCTTTAGTTCTAATTTTTCAAGTGAGACATCTCACCTAGAGTCATTATAGTTATAAATACTCCCAACTCCCAAATAAATCTTTGGATTTTTTTATCAAATAAAATATTCTATTTCGTCTGTCCTATTAGTGTATAGATAAAATGAGCTATTCGGATCTGACATACTTAATTCTGACGAGCTAAATGTAGAAGAAGGACTAGAGAAGGCTAGTGGACATTGAAAACTCTTCGTTCATAGGTTTTCCTTCTTTTTCCATTCACGATTTCTTTGGAACGATCTCATTGCTAGTGCATTTTCTCTTTTAGCCATTTTGCATATATAAAAACACTCGCCCCCGCATTGAATCGCTTTTGAACGTACATAAGCCTTAATGCAAGCCTGAACTCCTATTTCCCGAGATATAGGTTCCATTCGTGTGATATCCATTTGATTTTCTTCCTCTACTTTATCATCATCAGAGGCTCTATTTTCTGAGCTTAACTTGTAAAAACTGTGACCGTGACTTTGAACTATGCATTGTTACTCTATTTTTTAGACAGTCAAACAAACTCGGTACTACTCAAGGATTTAATTTAACTGTTCCACTGCTCACTGTTTTAATGTATATATATTTTTCTGGTGCATTCTTGGATGTGTTAGGACAGTCGGGAATCAAATAGTATTCATTCACCACTTTTTTCTCACTCCCTTCACAATAAAATAACGAAACAGTAGGAACAGTCAACAGTCCAGCGATTTTTTTTCTTACACAAAACGATACAATATACACAATACACAGCTATCGACTCGCGGCGTTTCAAACGTTAGGTATAGCATATGCAGTGTGACGTCACAGGTAACCAGGCCCCGTTTTCGTTCAATCCAATTTCTTTAATTAATTTGAGGGTTTAAACGTTCGCGGAAAAATCTAAAATTATGGGAATCTGTTTAAAATGAGTTTTAGTTTCTATTATTAACTAAAAAAAATTTTCTTGAACAAGCCCATTGTCGGCGTTTTACATCAAACCTATTCTAAAACTTCCAGTATTCTTGAATTTGCTCATTATTTTCGTAACAGTTGAATGGGTAATATTTTTATTGGGATGCCTATGATTAAAAATAATTGCGGCTTCTCTATGGGTTTTATAATTTTCTCCCACAATCAAAACGATTTCTATTTTTTCTACACTACTTAACAGAGCCGCCATTTCTTGTATTTTATAAAAATTGACTAGCGATTTGACGTTTGCCGTCAGTGCATCCTAGATTAAAAATCGTTATGTAGGCAAATTGCTATTATACAGAATTATCATTGCTAATACAGAGAAGTGAGTAAAAATAACAGAAATTATTTTTTCATGGGCAGATGGATAATATTATTATAGATATCTGACAATAGCTTTCAATGATAATCAACTTTTTATAATAACAATTGTCAATATTCAGAAAAATAAAGGTACTTTACTCTTGAGTAAAATTCATATTTTTTGACATACCTCGTTCACGACTGAAAAAAATTGATATCTGTTGATGGTATTTTAGATTTTAGAACATGCAGAACTTTTTATGAAGAATACATTTTTTTTCTAAAATTAATAATAAAGAAGTTTCCCATATGGTTCCTACTTACTGAGACATATTGTATAATACATACAGACTACAGATGTTATGTAAGTCATTTGGCACATTTCGTAACTTTTTATAAATGTGGCAACGCCGAAAAACCCATTCAATACGGTTCTATTTTTATTATCGTTCTAAAGCCAACTCGATAGTGCTAGAGATTAACTTAATTTAAAATTTTAATGCTGGCCGCCAACAACTCTTAAATAAAAATAAACAAATGCCACGTGAATAGCTGAACCCTGGATAGTACATAACGGGCACGTGATGGTTTCGATATTTCCATATCATGTCACATTGTTACTATCAGGACAAATAAACAAAAACATCAAAACAAAGAAAATATACCACGACATTGAGGAGATATTTAGAACATCACGATCACGAGAAGTGTTAAGCACTAAATACGACAAAGACGCTGAGCACAATGAGGGAGGATGCGAGTTTAAAATCCTGGATGCGATTTCTTCCTGATTATTACTGATTCTATTTTTATATAATTCAATTACAAATACTGTTAGTCCAGTAACGGAAGAGCTGAAAATAGGCAAACCTATCAATATATTTGTCCAATAATTTTTTTTGGCTTGATTTGTAGGTCTTGACAGGAACTTCAAAGGGAGAAAAAGTTCTCCAAGATTGCCCCTTAGCTAAGGGCCCAAAATGGCCCCTAAAGTCCCAAAATGGCCCCTAAAGTCCCAAAAAACGGTTTCCGCCAATATCTCCCGAAATACCCAAGTTAGACAATTTTTGTTCAGATAAAAAATGAAGGTCGTTGAATTATCTACAAAAATGGTCCCTATAATTTTTTTCGCAACACGAATATTTTTGGTGGTTTCTTACTAAATTTCTGCTCGAGGGCCTAGGCTTCCCTAGCAACATCTTAGCAACTGTCAATAGACGTCTCCATTTTATTCAAAATTTACTATGTATTTGAAAACATTAGGTAGATATGGCCACGTTTAACATTGAAAAGCCCAAAGGGCTATGTATATGTATTGATTATAACAATAAATATTGTAATTGTGATGACAAATTTTACCGTTTTCCAAAGGATTCAGAAGAGTGAGAAACTGTTTGTATTTTTATACGAAAAGTATAATACTTTATTATTTGATCTTCATATTACGTTTATGAGCCTTAGTTTCATGCATTGATTTAATTTGTTGTTTTTGTTTCAGAGCTAAAGTTTGACTCGAAGCATGCGATAGGCCTGATTTGATGCCAAAATAGAAACTCTATACAATAGTAGTCATCGTTTATGTAGTGCTCATTTTGAACCAGACATGATTATGCAACCTCATAAAAGAAAACTTCTTTAAAAAAAGGCTATTCCAACAATATTTCTTTCCAAAACTCACTCGCTGCGCTCCCTCGTTTTGTAAACTTCATCCACGTGAATAATAGCCATATTTCTGCACTCGTTGAAAAATATACTATTCCTATACCAACAAAATAAAATGGTTCCAGTTATAGTTAATCACCTTGTATAGTACCTCATTTTAAATATATGTAGTATGCAAATTGTTGCAATTCCCTCAACTATTTTCACTAATCTTGAAACACCAACTTACAGTATAGCAAATTCTGATGAAATAATTCAACAGGCTCGTTAATAAACTGATGAAATCAACCATAGAATATAGAGCGATCGATAATTGAGAAGTCGCGATCCATGAAACCGTGTTTACTTAATTTTCAATTCATTTGCATCACGCGCTTCACAATTACAATTACTGATTTGTTTATCTAAGAATAATATTTATGTTTAGAAAACCGAATTATAATACCTACTGTGTTATGTCGCAAATATATATCGAGCGTGTGTGTTACAGGACCGACGTAGCTGAAAATGAATGAAAGAGAGGTTTCCTATAATTCACATTTTATCACGGAAAATGTGAATGGAACCAAATTTTAAGAAAATTAGCAGTGCTTTATCAACTGAGGGAAATACAGGGCCAACAACATTGTTCTAGCCATGGATACCCGGTTGACATTTCTGAAATTAATTATATTAGGTCTGTTCCCTGCAATAAAAGTGTGAAGTCTGTACAGAAAGTACGAGGAGTAATAAACCCTAATTAAGT
>CAJUYG010007088.1:0-11332 GCA_910591675.1 Galerucella calmariensis | reverse complement strand
ATGTCATTTGTGTTGATTTCGTTTATTTTAATACGAGAAAGCGCATCTACATTTTGAATTGATGATCCTTTTCTATATATGATTTGATAATCAAATTCTTCCAATTTAAGTCTCCACCTTGTGAGACGGGCATTTGGTTCTTTTATGGAGAACAACCAATGCAAAGGTTTATGGTCACAATATATAGTAAATTTTCGGCCGTATAAGTATGGCCTAAAATATTTCGTGGCCCATACAATCGCAAGTAACTCTCTTTCGATTGTACTATAATTCTGTTCTGATTGGTTTAGTGTCCTTGAGGCATAAGCCACAGGTCTGTCTTGGCCCACAGAGCCTTGAGACAATACTGCCCCTATTGCGAAACCGCTTGCGTCTGTAGTTAAAATGAATTCTTGAGTAAAGTCAGGATATTTTAAAATAGGGTCGTTACTTAAAAGTTCTTTGCATGTTTCAAAACACTGTATATATTCGGGTGTAAATTCTATTTTTGAACCTTTTTTTAGACACGAAGTCAAGGGTTTAGTAATTTGTGCAAAATTTGATATAAATTTTCTATAATATCCTAAAAGACCTAAAAATCCTTTAATTTCTTTTATAGTTTTTGGTATGGGATATAATTTAATAGCTTTGATCTTATCTGGATTGGGTTTTACACCTTCGGTAGTAATAATGTGTCCTAGATAAGATGTTTCTTTCTTTAATAATTCGCATTTGTCCAGTTGGACCTTAAAATTAGTTTCACGTAGTCGCTGAAAAACTTTTTTTCAAATTGACCATGTGTTCTTGTAATGACGTTGAGTAAATAATTATATCGTCGAGATATACTAAACAAATTTCCCCTTATAAACCCCTAAGTATATTGTCCATAACTCTCTGAAATGTTGCTGGTGCATTTCTCAAGCCATAACTCATTCTTAAATATTCGTAATGTCCATTTTCTACGGTAAATGCCGTTTTTTGGATATCGTCAGGGTGCATTTCGATTTGATGAAAGCCTGACGCTAAATCTAAAGTTGAAAAGTAGTTACATTTGCCTAATTTATCTAAAATTGAATCTATACGAGGGATTGGATATTTGTCTGGAATAGTTTTTTCGTTAATTTTTCTGTAATCAACAACTATTCTCCACTTCTTTTTTCCAGAAGCATCGGCCTTTTTTGATACCACCCAAATAGGTGAGGACCAGGGTGAATTACCTGGTCTGATAATGTTTTGTTCTAGCATTTTCTCGATCTGAGTTTTTACCTCTTCTTTATGAACGTATGGGTACGGGTAACTTTTGGTGTAAACAGGGATTTCGTCCGTTGTTCGAATTTGGTATTTAATTTCATTAGTGAAGGTTAATTGATTTTTATCTTTGTGAAAAATATCAGCATATTTTCTACATATGTTAAGAATGTGTTTTTTTCTTCGTCATTTAAATGGTCAGTTCTAATCAAATTGTCAATTTCGTCATTATTATATTTGTCGTTATTTTCTTTAAAATCTAAGCGGTACATTTCAAAATTATTTTCTACAGGAACACTGTTAATAGGGTATAAAATAGTGAAATTTGTGTCATCGTCGGAATTATTACGAATTTCGACAGTTGCCCAGCCATTATTTGCAATTGTAATACATTCAGGTATTACGCAATTAGCTAGAGTTTGTTGTGGAATTAAAATCTCTCCCGTTTTCGTTGTAACCGGAATATCGATTTTTGAAATTGTTTGACCTGGTATAATCTTGGAAACAATCTTTTTTGGAATAGCCTCAAAATAGATAATGGGTAAAATAGCATTTTTTAATATAATTTGTGAATTAGGGAAATCAATATTGATACCTAGTGATTATAATAAATCTACTCCAATTAAACCATCGAAAATACAATGGAATTTATATGCATAAAATGTTATATTTTTATATGGTTTTAAATGAAACTAACTTTTTCTAAATGACTCCACAATATATTTGTAAAAATGTGTAAATTGCAATTTTGGCAAACATTTTTATGGACAGTTTGGAAAGAAAGATCTTTGAATGTAATATTTCAAAAAATATTTTATTTTGGTATAGGTATGTAGATGACATATTAACGTGTTTTGTAGGTAGTGAACGACAATTAAATATGTTTTTCAATTATATTAATAATTTACACCCAAATATTAAATTCACACTAGAAGTTGAAGAAAATAACTCAATTAATTTTCTTGATTTAAAAATTCAAAAAGTCAATAATGTACTGGACTTTTCAATTTACAGAAAACCAACACATACTGATGTGACTATACCATATGATTCCAACCACCCCATGTCACATAAACTAGCAGCATACAATTCGATGATTCATAGAGCATTTTCGGTTCCTATGAACAAATTTAATTTTGATAGAGAAATTAATACAATTAAACAAATAGCCACATCCAATGGTTATCCTTTACATTCAATAAATAAATTACTTAATAAAAAAGAGAAAAAGATGGCGTTACAACTAATATTTCCTAAACAAACTAAAGAAGTAACAAATTACAAAACCATCACTTATGCTGGTAATATTTCCAATAATATTTCAAAGATAATATCTTCAGCAACAAATACAACAATTTCTTTTAAAACAGAAAACAATGTAGGTAGAAATTTGCTAAATGTAAAAACAAAAATAACCCCATTAAGAAAATCTGGGATATACAAACTTAAATGTCCGGATTGTAATGCTGTCTATCTTGGTCAAACCAGTCGTAATTTTGAAATTAGGTACAGTGAACACTTACGAGCATACAGATTAAAACAACCAGATAAATCACATTATGCAAAACACCTACTTGACACTAAACATTCAGTAACACCTAACACAGAACCAGAAATACTACATGTTTGTGAGAGGAAGCAGGAACTGGACTTCCTTGAAGAATTAGAAATTAGAAGACACTTAACAGACCCACAATATGAAGTCCTCAATGAACAGCTGAATCTAGGAAGTTCTCCATTATTAAACTGTCTTCTTAAGTAATAATTGTAAAGATCAGCAGATATAGTTTTCCTGGTTTCCTATATCATTGCACAGTTATACTGATCTTAAATGGGACAAAGATATCCAGAATATCCCCATAGGACTAATAATATCAAAGCTACTATTTGTAAAATCTTTTTCTTTTTTCTATTCATATATATTAAGTCAATCACTAGATAGGGCACTATTTGGACTAGCCAAATATATATCAAGTATACATCATGTCAAAAGTAACTTCTGTCATTCTGACGATGATATTTATATCGAAACAATTGTCAATTTATTTGCAATTTACACATTTTTACAAATATATTGTGGAGTCATTTAGAAAAAGTTAGTTTCATTTAAAACCATATGATGAGTAGATTCCACGAAGTGAGGGTTTATACAGTTAACTCAATTATATTTTTATTTTCGTTAAATTCTGCGAATGCAGGAATAGTTACAGAAATATTATGATGTGACGATCCGAAGGACGTGGAGACAACAAAAGGTTCGTGGAATTTATATTCAGAAAAATATTTATCAACTGTTTCTGGAGATAAGAAGGATTTTGTTGCACCGGAGTCAATTAATAGTTTTAGTGGAGGGTTTTTGATAGTAATATAGGGTAATTGTCTTTTGTCACAAGAGTTGTTGTATTCTATCATCGTTTCTGATTGGGGGGCCTCGTCTTGTAAAAATTTCCAAAATTGTCGTTACTATTTTGGTATTCGTTTTGATAGTCATTGTTATCGTTAACTAGTTCGTTTTCTTGGAAATTATTGTCTGTATCATTATCATTGTCAACTTATTCTACATTATATAATTCTTCGGACACCCACCTACGGTTTTGAGGTGACTGTGCTTTGAAGTAATTATTATTTGGAGTTTGTCTAGTAGTAGTAGTCATTGGTGTAGGTCTAGGTAAATCATTTTGATTGAAATTGGGGTTTGGTTTCCACACATTTTTGGGAGGACCAAAAACTTGTGCATTAATAAAGTATCTTTGATTATTATTTTGTCGAGGTTGTATATTATGAATTGTACCGCGTGGAAAATTATTATTAGGTTGAGGGGTATTATTTTGAGAACCGGATGGTTGTTGTTGAAAAATTTTTTGATTACCATTGGAATTGATATTTTGATTGAAATTTCGAGAAGTATTTGGAGTTTGATAATTTTGTGTTACTTGAGAAAATTTTTGACGGTTTTGATTGTTCAAGTTTCTTAGGTTAAGTTGAAAATTGGAGTTATTTTGTGAATATCTAATATTATCTTCTTTCTTTATAAAATTAATAGCTTCCAGCATGGTTCGAGGCTCTTTCGTTCGGACCATAATGCCGTAAGGATTCCTTAAACCTGCCAAAAATACTTGTAAAGCTTGATTGTTATACATGTTTTGTTTAAATGCGCGTATATTTATATCATTCTCATGCAAAGCCAAAAAGTTTGAAATGGTATGTAAAACTTTTCTCACTCTATCGTGAAATTGATAAGGAGATTCGTTTAGCCCTTGCCTTAAATTAATCAAATCAAGAGACAAGCAAGTTTCGTCCCTAGGGTCACTAAAATTTCTAATTTACTCTTCTATTATTTGATTTATTGTATTACAACCGCTAAAATTAATGACTTCTCTTGCAGTTCCTTTCAGTTTACTAATGATAGTTCTAAAAATTATTATATTTTGGTAATTATCATTATTTGTATTATCATAAAAATGATTTACAATACTGTCTATACTTTCCAAAAAAAATTGAAGCTCATTCTCATTACCATCAAAATCTGGAATGGTTTCAGCATGAACTTTGGTAAAATTAGGTAAATCTGCCATTAATAAATTATCTGTTAAAGAAATTGAATTCAAGTTTCTTGTGATTAAATCTTTTTCTAAATTGCTTTTATGTATTTTGGTACTTAAATTTAACTCTAGATCGTTCTCGCTATCACTAAAGGAAGAGGAAGCACTAGAGGAGTCTGACATATACAAATACTTGAAATAGTTTGACTTACGGTACGGTGTTCATTTGCCCTTGGACAGCTTTTCTTCTTCGAAGGAGTCTGGTGACTTTCCTTGATTGAAGATAATCCAAAATGAACAATTCTTAGAAAACACCGACCGATTCGTTTGTCACTTCACTATTGAGATAGTTGAAAGTTTTCCGCGTTGGATGCCTTTCGTGACAATCCTACTGACTGCGCCAATAATATAAGTTTATTCAGAAACTTTGTTTTCAAAAACTTTATTTTTATGTATTGTCAAACACACAATATCAAGCTGTAGAGTAAGACTGAATAAAAAAGGTAGAACGTGTCGCGGGACACACGGTAAGAACTTTAGTTCCTTTTAAGCAAAAGTTATGTAATACATCTGACGTTATAGATAAACAATTTGCATATTCTTTGGTGGTTGAGTAGTAAGCACACCAGACTCTCACGCGGTAGACCCGGGTTCAATTCCCCGGAATTTTTTTTATTGTTAATTTTATTTTCAAATAATCATTCTACTTGATATTAATATTCATTATTATAGATAATGGTACGGTACCCACCATGAGGGAGTCCGACAGGCAACATCTACTTATAACAGCATCGTATATTTAAAAAAGGAAACCGTAGCATTATACAAATTGGACATTCGTTTACCACAACATTTGTGGAAACATAAAATTGAATTGTTAAATTTTTAATTTGAAGTTATATTACAGTTTATAGAAATTTCTATTTTCTAGATTTTTTCCTAAGTGGGTCGTAGAAAAAATATGCTGATCGACTCGTGTGGATTGTCCATATCGCACTTGAACGATTGAGCACTCCGCCTACGGTGTCGTGCTCCATCTTCGTCCTCGTGCGATATGGCCATCATATCCACACTAGTTGCACAAACTACAATTTCTTTCAAAATATGCCCTTTTACATTTTAAAAACTACCTGCCAAATGTCAAATCAATTTATCCATCCATTTTAAAGTTATCGAATTAAAACATTCAAGTTTTCAAAATTTCAACACCCTGTATTTCGAAAAGTAGCTAGACCCCTTAATCGCGCAAAAAAAATTATGGAAATAATAGTAAAAATTTATCCGAACAAATTCAAGTAGATCACTAGCACTGCGAATACCAGCTTTGCATAGAATTTCAATATAGCATCGGTGGTTCAGTGGTTAGAATGCTCGGATTGCGCGCGGGCGGCCCGGGTTCGAATCCGGGCAGGAGCATATTTATTATCATGAATCACTGCTTCGTAAACGAGAGAGAGACTAAGGAGGCACAAGAACGCAAAAGCAAGGCACATAACGAAGCAATGTAACATAACGTAGCGTAACGTAACGCGTAACGGTCAGATCTTTTGCGTCGCGACCCCTGGTCGCTCAAACATAACCTGGCGTAAAGAACTAAAGTTCCAAAAATGTACAAAAGGAAGGTTCTATGGAAATGCCGAGTTGGCATCTTCTTCAGCAACAGTTACAGGTTCTAAGAATAGAAGATAATAAAATATATAATATAGCAAGAATAGTTAAAGATAAGCAAAAATGATTATGTAATTAGCGGCGTATCCACACGGTGGCGAATAGAGGTAGTCGCGTCCTCTGACCATATCCATCTCTTGAGAAAAATAACTGACTTGAAACCTTGAGTATAACTGATGTTAATTCTTATCATAATTATATGATTATATATCAAGTACCAAGTATCAAAAACGTTACTCTAGTCACGAGTTTTCTGAGAGGAGTGACTAAGGCTGTTTTCGACAATAGGTGCTTACTCTAATTTCTACGCTTGCGAGAAAAAAACATAATTATATTATATTGTTTAAACTATATCCACAAAATAACAGACAATGACTGACACTTCATTGAAAAATTAGATGACACAGAGCTAGAGAAGTATCACGAAATATAAAATATAAATTACAGAAGATATACTTAATGTGACGTTTAAGGAACAAAAGATAAACGATATGCGACACTTTAAGCAGTAGTGATTAAAGTGACGTTTTGCGAATGTCAAACCCATCTTCTATATGCGGTTTTACTGACGGGAGTAGAAAAAAAAATTAAATTCGCTTGCCCTACTTTACTTGATTAATTTCTGTGCATGTGTTATTCATGTGTATTTTATGTATGAGTTTTCAAGAAATGGTATCAGATAACAACTCCAGGAAATCCGTTTTTTTGAAAACTTTTCATATAAAATTACAATTTTTGACAATATTTACCCAAAAACCTCAAGGCAAATGGAGTGGATTTTTTCAGGTAATGGCTTCGGCTGTACGATCCATTACTTTTGAGCTCGGAGAGCCACGAAGAGATAGCTTGGTACTTTCATAGATGGAAACTAAACATATCTAAACATATTTTTACTAAATGACTTCCTTAAATTGGCTGATACGATATCTCACAAACTTCTCTACCGATCGACTTATCCGTTCCATGTTGAATATAGTACTAACCTTATACGTTTTTATTTGCTTGAGATCTGTATCACAGCTTAGATTTCCAGAGTAGACATGGTAGTTTTGACTGTGAATTTTGAGTATGAATGGATTAGTCTACGACCAAGATTTTTTTCCAAAACTGTTAATTTCTCACAACTTTTCGAGCTTCTGATCGCTCTCACTGACCTGTTTATAAATATTTGGCAACAAAAAATACCAAACTCTTTTCCAATATTATTTGACTTGATAAAGTAACATCAATAGTTTTCCCAAAAAATCTCTCGAAAAAATTGTTCATTTGACTTTTTATCTCACATACCTTTTTGGCGAGTTCAATAGTAAACTGACGCGCCCTCCAACCATGTTTCCCTCCTACTTTTTGTCTCTGGCTACGATACCGATAAAACTTATGTATTCGATGATGTTCAATATATTTTGGCGAATACTTCTTGTAAAACCTGTATGTATATGATCAGAGCTACTACATGTTAAATTATTCCGTTAATTATAATATTCACACTTGCCTGCTTAGTATGAATGAACGTAGCATATTGTCACGATTTCCCTTAATTAAGTGAATTCAATGAGTTGATTCGGAATTATTCGCGTCAATCATCATACACTACATTCAATCGAATGCGCAATGATTTACGTGATACGAATTGCAATTAACGCAGGCGTCGCTCAATTATTATTTAATATTAATTCCCTATTATTACAATGTCCCGCTTGCTTCTCCATTTTCAATTATTCAATCTCAAAAAACACTAGCCGATGGGTCGCGTATATGGATACATAATAACTGTCGGCAGGAATTGCGATTGTATTATCAAAATTCAATAGATGTTAGTTTAGCAAATATTAATGGAATTTAAAGCATAAAGCGAGCCTGGCGATATTGTGTTGATATTACATTTCAGATGGATATTCGTCACCAATCAAAATCCAACCCGATTAATTATGTTATTGGCAAAGTTAATGTTATCGGTTATAATTCAATGAATTACATTAATGATGATTTTCCTTGCCTAAAATAGTATCAATTCTTTTCACGAATTGTTTAGCGCTGACGACAAATCCAGGCCTTAATTAATCGTAGTACATCAGGTTTCTGATAAAATTAATATATTGGCATTTTTTTATTGAAAATAAGTTGAACTTTGAAACTTGGCACTCTTTTCTTGAATAACGTATCAATAGCAACACTCGTTGTTCGGAAAAACATG
Source organism: Galerucella calmariensis (assembly GCA_910591675.1). NCBI lineage: Eukaryota > Metazoa > Arthropoda > Insecta > Coleoptera > Chrysomelidae > Galerucella > Galerucella calmariensis. Next base: position 2,701 of record CAJUYG010007088.1, on the reverse strand, counting down.
TTTCTTAGTAATTTGTCAACGAATAGCATGAGCAAGAGTGGTTTTAAAAATCTGGGTCGAAGACGAGGATTTTTCCACTTTCGCGAATAGATATTTGGCAAGATTATTTCATTTCAACATTTCATTTCAATACAACATTTTCCAATTCAAATAATAAGAGCAATACAACTTTCAAGCTGGGAAAGGTAATTACTTCAAACTCATTTTAAATAACAATTACACAAGGCAACTTGTCAAACTTGCATGAAATTTTTTCGATTTTTTTCTTCCGGAAAAACTGCTGACAGCTATGTTGATAGTTGTTAAGTGATTTTTTCACTTTTAATTTCTATTTGACATACCAATTCTTGATAGCGATTGGTCGAAATTAATAGCAAGGAAATAATCAGTGAAATTGAAGTGTGTATTTTTAAAAAGTGTCAGCGTTGTAGCTCTGGTATTCATTGCATCCATCCATCCATCCATCCCATTAAAACATATCAATGGATACAAAATTTCCTCAAAGAAGTGCCAAATTAGTGTAAATACTTCCTGTTACATTTGTGGAAATTTTATTATTTCGAAGCAAAAACAAAAAATTACTGATTTTGTGCAAGATGCATAATATGATGTTCAATTTAGCAAAATTCATTTCAAATTGTGGACTCGACAGTTTGCTTGTTCTATTTGTGTCGATCAATCAAGACAGTGGGGAAATTGCAAAAGAAATCGTTAAATTGGTATTCCTTCATTGGTATTCCCAAATCCAAATTATGATCTTAGTGATCCAGAGTCAATGGAAACTTTTGAACCAAATTTGAACAAGCCACAGCTATTCACACATGGCGAGTTGAATGATTTGATGGAAGTCTTAAGTCGTTCTAAAGAATTTGCTCATCTTCTTGGATCTAGAGTGCATGCGAAATACCTAGAAGTTCCGTGGACATAATTTTTTGGTATAAAAAACGTAGAGCAGATTCCGTAACTCATTTCTTCCAAGAAAAATCATTGGTTCATTGTGATAATATTCCAGCTCTTATTCAAAAGTTAAGTCTACAGTATGATTCTTTTTATCGAATCATCAAAAAGAAGCTTTAAAGGTTTCCATGTACATAGCTTAGTGTCTGTTCCAGTCGATTATACAGTCCATTCGAAAGAAACTTGAAATGAAATCTGAAATAACTACTGGATAAAATTGGATATGAAGATCACGGTTCGCAGCTTTGTTGAGATCTCAGAATTATAACTATGTTGTTAGGTCAGCAATAATGATACACAAGTATGATTGTTTTTTGTGCGAGTGCAATAGCATGACAACTACACTATGTCGAAAACAATGGAGTCCTCGTTATAAACTTAAGCCTAAATCCAAAGATATTATACGGAAAATTTTATTTCTACCGCTTCATATTGAATTGGGTTTAATGGAACAATTCGTTACAGCTTAAAGTGGAGGAAATCATAGCTTTAAATTCATGTGCCGAAAATTCCCAAGATTATCTGATGCAAAAATGGGAGGAGAGATATTCGCTGGACCACAAATTCGATCTTTGATAAACGAAGTAACAGTGAACTAGAGGCTTGGTTGGCGTTCAAAGATGTCGTGAATAGTCTCTCAGAAAATCACAAACACCATGACTATGGAAATAGTGTGGCAGCTTTCTTGGATAAGTATGATACATTGGGATGCATTGCGAGGATTATTATTTCCCAGATTCACATGAGGATTTTTTCCTGAAAATCTTGGTGATTCCAGCAAAGAACAGAGAGGATTGAGGGAACGTAATTTCAGAGCGATGCTCAGAAGTTGTCACTCAGAATATTCCCATAGTAGAGATTGTACTTCATACTTTTCGTGAATATATATACATGTATTTGGAACATACTAATTAATTTTCCATTGAAAATTCGAAGTAAACGTTTATTTGCTTTTGTAGAAAACAAAAATTGTGGGCACTTCTATGTTTAGAACACTCAAAACTGGCGATGATTGATACTAACGAACAGCGTAACGATATGTTCAATTTGTCGGGAATGTGCTGCACTCATGAATTAAACGATTTTTGAAACTGAAGCATGACACTAATAAATTATAATTTGAAAAACTTAAGAACTCACTTATAGGTAATCGAACTAAGAATAGTGATAAAGGAGTGTAGTGCTTTGTACTACTTCTATACACTTACTCTGCATTTCAGAATGGAACTCGTAAAAAATTATAACATTATTACTTCCCATTTTGATTGCCCAAAAAGCGTGATTTTTCATTTTTCTCAACTTTAACTTGTGAATGAAACACGCTATATTCCATTGTATTGTCATCGGTGCTTGACAAGTGTACAGACTTTGAATTAAATCTGTTCGTTTATACAGAAACACAAACATATACGTGCAGCTAATAAAATTTATTCAGCGGATTGATTTAACTTTTCATATTTCTAGCTTTGCATATAGAAAATCAAAGAAAATCATGTGGACGCAGGAAGATTAAATTTCGCGATCGATTAATGTTGAAAGCTCGTTCAACAATTTGGTCATCTCGTATAATTAATTTGTGAAAATTTGTGATAATTCGAATTGGACTAAGACCATACTATTTCTTACTGGACAGGTGCTTTAACCAACTGGGCCATGGCGCCAGCTGATCTATTCAAACAGTGAGCATGTTAAAAACGATATACAGTATGATGCAAAAGTATGGAATAAATTCATTATTTCAGAA
>CAJUYG010007087.1:0-11333 GCA_910591675.1 Galerucella calmariensis | reverse complement strand
TTAATGTATCTCAAGTAGTTACTTGAATAAGAGTCTTTTTTTTTAAACCTCATGGTTTTGTGAATATAACAATGGCGCAGTCAGTAGGATTCCTAAACACATTTAGAACAAGGATTACCTAACTAAGTGTGGTAGTTCCTAAACTTTCAAGGAATAATCAAGTTAAGCTCCAGTTCTTTACTAGGCAGACGGTCTCTCCGACTCCAGGAACACACTGACAGATTACCAGGTATAGCAACGCTCACGACGAAGGATTTCATATACGATGAAAGGCTTGAAAATAATAACGTAAGAATCATCTCGTTCCATTATAATTTAACATGTCACGTTCTATTATCATCGATTGTTTTTACTTTGCTGCGGTACTCGACAACTAACGCGACCCTTCAAAGTGAGAAGAAATTAAAACACTTTTAGATTGTCATTCTGGAGATTCTCGCGACTTTAATTCACCAATTCAAGATTTTCAAAGAATGAAACAATTATCAAATGAAACGCCTATAATGTTGGTCTTAAGATTACAAATTCAAGAAGCAAAAATTTATTCAGCTAAAAGTGAACAACAACAAAAATTTGAACAAACTCGTCTTATAGAATCATTTACTCTGAATACTCTATTAACTGGACTAGATCCAAAAATCGGTCAAATTTTTAGAACTAGTAGTCCCATTAAAATGTAAGTTCCTGTAAGTTCCTTGTGGCATTATTTATAATTTTTTCTCTTATTTTTTGGGAATCAAACCACAAAAATGTTTTTTATTATTTTTTTTTATTTCGACGTTTCGGTAGCGTTCCAGCTACCTTTGTCAAGATTAACTGATAATAAAATAATTTTTGGTCCCTATCTGACACAACGAAAAAAATGTGACAACTAGACAATCAATAATATTTTGAAGTTTAAGACTACACAAAACTTTGTTGTCCAATTTTATTAAGGTCCATTCATAGTAGATCACATCTCTGGTAAAATGTGAAATATTTTATTTTATGACATTCCAAAGATATGATAGTCTACTAGAAATGGAATCCAGTGAAGTGCACGTTCCAGGAACGGTTTTTATTGGGATAGCGCTTTTTTCCGCTTATTTTGGAAATGTTGTTAATAAAACGCGTTTGTTGTTACTTTTTTTTTCAAAATATGTATGACTCAGTTTGGTGATTTTGTTATTGAAGTGTGTATCGATTAACAACTATTCCAATGATAAATCATAAGAAAACCTGGATAAAAATGTATGATGCTATCCTGATAACGCAGGTAATTGATTATTGGAAATTTCTCTTTCTAACATTGGTAACCAAATTTGACTACATTCGGCTGAAATACTAGCTACACATTTATCTGCATTTAGTTGTATCAAAGCACTTTCTTTGATTTTTCGTCTTTTTATTGGGATATTTCAATATGATTTTTGTCAAATCCCATTGAATTTTATGCCCCTCTTCCCAAGCATGTTTACAAATACCTGACTTAAGGAGCTCCCTATCTTTGATATATTTTTTATGTTCACTTATTCGGACTTTCAATGGTCTAGATGTTTCACCTAAATAGAATTTGTCGCATTCACAAAATATCTGATATATGCAATTTTTTGAAGATTGATCTTCATTTTTTGGTTTTGTTTTTGTTAAGATAGATCTCAACGCATTGTTAGATTTGAAGCTAGTTCGAATATTGAATTGATTACCAATTTTCTTAATTCTTTTTGACAAACCCTTAACATACGGTATTGTCAAGTTTTTAAAAATTATGTTAGCTGAATTATTAATAGTATTGTTATTATTATGGGGTATTAACAATGAACCCTTCTCTATATTCTTAATTTCTCTATTAACAAATTCTGCCGGGTAATTATTGGCATTTGAAACATTTTTTAGTAGAGTTTTCTCCTTTGTGAAATGATTATCATTACAACAAATGATTCTGGCCCTATCGTATAAAGATTTTACTACCCCTTTACTACGCTTATAGCATGATTTGATTCAAAATTCAAATACCCATAAATCTTTGATCAGGGAGCTTGAATTTACCTATTTTGAAAATCACGAAGCCTCACTCGTTAAAGATAATCTCAAGGCACACCAGATGGTTATTTGAGACCAAACCAGGCCTATAATTCACGAAATCACCCTACTCAAAAATTTCAACAGATACCAAACCCACAATTTCAAAATAATCAACAAAACCATAATTTTCAGCAGAGGTCAAATTTACAACTTCAAAATAATCAACAAAACCAAAATCGTCCATCCATAATTAGACAAAATCCGAATCTTACACCTCAAAGATCGGGAAATCAACCCAATAATAATTTCAATCAACAGAGAACCCTTCCTTCATTTTAATCAAAACAATTCAAACAATGACTCTGAAATAATCTATAACTATAAGACTGATGATAGTCAATACGAAAATCCAGATCAATACTCTGAAAACGAACTTGAATATGAAGAATACTACCAAGAAATAAACCCTAATTCTATTAACTATTATACTGTTAATAGTGAAATAGGAGAACACTATTATACTAGTAATGGTACCCTTGATTTTGTAGATAGTATTCGTAATACAAATGAATCCGAAATTGCTAACTATAATTATGTTGAAGAAGATAATGTTAACCCCGATAATGAAAATGTTTATAATTTTTAGTCCGATAATCTCTTAAATCCAAATCATACTTTTTATCAACATACAACTACTTCAAGGATTTACAGTGAAAGAAGAGATAACAGGAGAAGAAGCAAAATTATAAATCACTACACAAAAACCAACATTAGAGGAAGTAGAGGAAGGCAACATGGAAGGATGGTATAAATTTAGAACTCATAAAACACGGGAGAAACATATTACATGAAAGAATACATAGATTACTCAGGAAAATATGGAAGGAGGAGAAAATGTCATGCGAATGGGAAATTAGACAAATCTTAATGATTCAGAAAGGAGACCAGCAAGAATGTAAGAACTATAGAGGCGTCACACTATTAAACGTAGACTGTATCTGTATCTGTAGAGTAGGGATAGTGAGTGTAGGCTCACAGCACACACAGCCACATGTGACCCATTGTACATCCTCCGGAGGAGTTGTCACTAGGAGACATCTCCTTTATATCGGCAGGTGTAGGCCAAACCGAACACACACTCTCTTATTGACGATAATTTCGGACACTCGCATAAGACATGCCTGACAGTTTCATCTTCCTGTTCACACATCCTGCATAGGGGTGTGTCCACTAGTCCCATAGTATGGAGGTGTTTCCTTAGTTGACAGTGGCCAGTCAGAAATTCTACTGTTAAACGTTATAGGTTTTTCCTGGTCATCGCCAAATATTTCTTCCTGACAAGACTGAATCCTTTGATTCCATCCCATCTCTTAAGGGATTGAGCATGGGTGTAACGTTTGGCTAGTTCCGCAATTGTCGAAGTCGAAGTCGTTAGGCCGTAGGTGTCACTGGGTCCTAAAATGTTTAGTCCAGCCGCTTCCCTGACTAAATAATCGGCAATGCGATTACTTTTACTCCTGTCGTGCCCTATAGCCCACCTCAGGATAATATTGTTATCTGCCGAGGCGTTAGCTAAGTCTTGGTGGCACTCTAGTACTGGCCCCGATATAACACGTTGTCTGTTCAAGGCCAATAGGGCTTGCCTACTATCAGCCTATAAAATCGTCATTAATACAAAGACAACTGAAAACCGAAGCACAAAATATCATAGGACCATATCAATATGGATTCATGAGAGGCAAATCAACAATGTATGCAATACAAGCAAATTATTGAGAAAACATACGAACATGACATGTTATTCTTAGACTTTGTATAAGCCTTTTTTTCGGGCTGAGATGGGAAACTCATGTTCGAATGGGTCCTAAGCAGTACCCAGACAGTGTTGGACTCATCCCCAAGGGAATGCCTACCAACCAAACCCACCTCAAGCTCGCCGTTACTCCCGCCTCAGAATCACTACCCTAGCATACTTCAAGGCGGGCGGTGGTCCCTCACACACTCTCCGTCATCTACTCCCTTCTATCACTCCTACCTCTCATATGCCATCTCTTTCCCAATCATGCTCTCCACTAGCTTCATCTTCATAACACCCTTCATCCATCCTTAACATTTTTTCTTTCCGCGGTCTGCTTTCTCCTTCCTCCTACTTGCCCAGACTCGTCCCCACTGAGGGGTCCAGAGGGTACCTCCTATCTTTTCCATCTCCGTCTACATCAACTTTCTCCCGTCCCCTACTACAATCTGCCTTCCCTGGCTTGCGTCCCCTTCCCCACATACCCTACCAAGGAAGGCTTGCCGACAGTCTCTGGCCATGTGCCCCACGCTCCTACATAGCCAGCATTCTCTAATCTTCTCCACTCTCCTTGCCTCACATCCCGCTACCTGGTGGCCCTTCACTCCACATCCGAAACATCTGCCCTCCTCTCTTCCCTCTATAATATTTACCCTATTCAAGTCCAGCTCAATCTCCCGCTTTCCTAGTAAAGCTTCCGCTTTCTCACATTCCATCCTCACCACCGCCATTTTCATGCGTTTCATCTCCCTCACCACTTTCATCACCCTTGTCCCTTCCCCAATTAATTCCTCTATTTTCTTCTTCACCACTTCATCTTCAATCCACAGGTCTATCCCCAACATCTTAATGGTTTCTGTTGTCCTTCCCGCTTCCACCACCCTAGCTCCTGTTACCCTTTCCACATCCCTCAGAATTCCTCTTTCCCCCTTTCCCCTTTCTTTGCCTCTATAACCACCTTTCTGTTCCTTGAGACTCTAAGTCTATCCACCCACTTTCCTTCCATCACCCTCAAACCCTTCTTAATCCTATCTATCCCCTCCTCATTGACTCCTCCAATATCCTCCAGGATTACCGCCTCATTCCTGACCTCCTTTTTCATTTCTTTATCTGTATAAATTGCCACCTCCGTCCCATCTGCTCTTACCCACGCGATCATCTTCCTCAGCACCTCCATCTCCACATGCTCAAGCCTGTGTAGCCCAACGCTGACCTTGTGGGGAGAAGTGGGGAGTTCTTCAAACAGTCGACTCATCATATCAAACACCTTCCTACAATCACCATCGATCTTACAGATCAACTCCTCCGCGTTCACCCTTGTACCTTCTCTTTCCGTAGTGCGTACCTTCTTAACCCACTCCATTTCCTCTCATTTTTCTCCTAGCATCTTTTGTATCCCCTTCTCCATTCCACTGTCTTCCTTAGTCACCCATACCACTTTTATCTTTTCATCCCCTAACATTGGATTTCCCACCTTCCCCACTATTCCCCCCCTTTTTTCATCATCCCAGTCCTTATCTCTAATCTCCATCCATCCATCCCAGTCTCTTTTCCCCTCCTCCCATCATGTTTGCATTCTCTCCTTCCTACCTTCATCTCTCCCCAACCTCTCTAATTCCCTGACACGCCCCTCTCCCATCGACTTCTGTTCTTCCAGCCTTTTCACCCTTTTCTCCAGTCGCCTTACCATCCCCTTCAATTTCTCTACACTCTCCCTCTCTTTCTCTTTCCCCCTCCTCACTTCCTCCTTTCCTTTCTCTTTCTGTTTCCTCTTCTACTCCTTATTCTCCAGAGGCGATACCTCTTTCTTTTTCACCCCAGTATCGCTCCACTCACTTGTCTCTCTCGCCTCATCAGGTGTTCGTTTCACCAGCCTCGATTTCCCAAAAATTCCATTTCCTTCTCTCTCTTCCTCCACTGCTTCCTGTTCCACTTTTCTTGCCTACTCCATACCACATCCCACGAGTAGCTAGGGAATTGAATGTCCACCACCACAGAGCCCCTCTTGTGGTAGTAAGGCTGGGTACTCCGGGAGGTCACCAGGTATCCATTGTCAGGGTTGCTAACAACGTAGATTACGGATTGTTTTATCGAGGTTTACTCCTCTTTTGTATAAGCCTTTGACTCTCTAAAAAGGAACAAAATTATGGAAGAACGAGAAGTAAGTCGAAAATTGAGAAGCCTAAGAATCATGCAGCTTGGGTTTATATGTAGACAAGTACCAGAAGCAGTAACAAATAAGGCTATGCTACAACGGCAACCAGGAGGAAAAGGAAGACATGATGGAAGGCCCAGATCAAAATGGCTAGCAGAGGTAAGGGAGGACTTAAGGAGGGCAGGAGCAGAGATTATAGGAAACTGGAATAAATGTTGACGAATCAGTGAACTAGTGGAATGATAAGCCGAGGATGGGGACCGATCCACCCCGATAAATGGATTTAAAAAGAGAAAGCGGCGCAACCTCACATGAGTTGTTAAGCCATACATCTTTTTATCTAATTTTCCAATTTTCTAGGCGTTATAATAGTATAATACTATTATCTTGACATTTACCTAATAATTTATTTATTGATTGCGTGAAATTTTGATAAATTGAAATAAACATTGACTGTCCCGGTAAATTTAAAGGAAATTTTTCACGCTACGCCTATATTCAAAAAAATCAATAATTTTTTCGTCTTTGTAATCAAATAATAATTTTTCAATTTCACTGAAGATTATGATAAATGAAATTTTAATACTGTACCTCATTTCATATTATATTTTCAACTAGAAATCATTCGTTCTGTTGGAATAATATTAAAAATGAATACCGATTCAAAAGTTCTAGAAATATATCGAAGAATAGCAGTGTTTTTCGGAGTAATTAGTACTGGAAAATTATCCCAATTATTATATGCGATATTTCTAGCAGCCTTAACAATCTTTGGAACAATTTTATCGATACAATATAGAGTCAGTAGGTCTTGGAAGCACTGGTCAGTGGTTGAAGTAGTTTTAGACAGTTTCAAAGTATTACTAGAGCAGCTTTTTATGCTTCTGTGTCTTCTAAGAACCAATAAAACCAATATTAATTGGAATCAGATATATTCCTCTTTAAAAAAAATTGACAGAGCTGTAGAAATTCTCAATTTCAAAGTTAAATATTGCATTTACTGGGAATTGATCTTACCGATAACTTTTACTATAACAATTATATATTTGCAAACTTATGAAATGATATTTTGGTCAAAGGAATGGCAAACCGGTCATTATTTAAGTAACATAATTATGTACTACATCTTTTTTGTTAGTTTCATTTCTATTAACGCAAACAGTATATTGAGAAGACGCTATGCATTCATCCAACAACGTTTAGTATACCTTATTAATGACGAAAGTATTATTTTGCAAGACAACAAAAATAATAAATTACTTTGGAAAATGAAAGAAGTCGTGTTTGTTTTACATGATATGGTGGGAAATTTTAATATCATGTACGGATGGTTAATATTTTTCACAATCCTTTTAAGTTTCATCACGATCCTGAATGGTGTGACGTTAATGAATTATTACATAAAAATGGATAAATATACGGCAGCTGAACCATCTTTTAATATCATTATTTATAGTGGACTGTATGCGGTGAGCTCTATTTTTTATCTCTTATAGTAAGTAGGGTTTTCAGTTTTAATTTAAATAATCAACAGAAATGTCAGTTGAATTAGATACCTAGTTAATTTTGAATTTAAGTTGTATGTATTTCCAGTTGCCTAATAGATTTTAATCTAAGTCTTTTGACCGACATTGAAAAAAATTGTATACGGTCACACGATATTAAAGATATGTGTTTTTTTTTCAACAGTTTATAAGAACATATTAGCAACGAACATTTAATGTTCGTTGATATTAGGTAATACTAAAATCTGAAATAGAATAGACCGGCCCAGTCAGACTCACGCACAAATGGTTTCGTACCATTGTTATAGCGGCAACAGAAATACATATGTGAAAATTTCAACTGTCTAACTATTACGGTTCATGCGATACAGCCTAGTGAGAGGCGGAGAGCGGAGTCTTAGTAATATATTAGTCTATCAACAATACGGACTTATTATTATTTAACGGCTTTTCGGAATTTTTGACTAAACGTATAGATAGAGTGTATTGTGAAAGGTGGAATTAGAGTGACTATATTCAAAACAGTGGCGACAATGCAACTAAACCCTGCCGGTTCCGCTATATTGAGGCAAATTTGAATATGTATCAAATGTATATAATTCAAATGGAAATCTATGATAAAACTAGCAATTTGGAATATACACCAAAAAAAAACCACAAAACCAATATAATGGGCTCATTTACATATTTTTTTTATTTTACCGTTAGCAGGAAGAGCACATCATTTTGAGGCTCTGTGCAAAAAATTAGTCGTCAGCGAGACTCCTAAGTCGCCTAAAAAAAATTATAAACATTTAACAGCGCTCCTCCCCGAATTTCAGGCGTGACGTCATCGCATATGAAATCTCTCGTTCAGAGAGCGGATAATGCGCCGATCGGTTTTCGGTTAGATGACTACTTAGCTAGTAAGAGTAGGTATTTTTCTTGCTTATATGCTTATTATTTATTATACGTTTTAGCAAACTCTAAACAGTGTTATGTTTGTGAAATAAGAACGTTTATAAATAATTCAAACTATTCGATACAATGAACCAGAACCAGAGTAAAAAAAGTAAACATCTAACAAAACATTTATTTCTATTAATAAGGATGCAAAAAAAACGGAAGCAGTGGCAGAAAAGCATTAAAAGACTCGAAGCATTCACTGATAAGTCAACATACTTGTTGGTATATTTTTGAGATTTCATTTTCCTTGAATTAGAAGAACAGAATCGTTATAAATTAAATATATTTACGTTCTGAGTCCATATTGAGAGGGTTATTGAAAACCACATCTTTGTATTCATTTGAATTTTCTAAAATACGTAGATAATATTGTTTTATTAATGTTCAAAATTATTTAATAAAATGATATATCAGTTATTCATAAATTAAATTTTATTAAATATTGCTTTTTTCCAAAAAACAGGTAATCTTTTTCAGTAGATCATCAACAAAACTGGCTTATATTATATGTTTTAAAAGAAATTATTTCATTTGATTCAAAGACCGGATCACCTCTAACAAATATCGCTTTTTTACCACTACACATTCATCATAAATAGCAACTGGAGAAGCTCCTATAATTGGGCAATCTGCAGTTAAAAAAATTCCAATTTTTTTTAATTCGTTTTTGAAGAATTTTAAGTACGTTTTCAGTATTGCAATATCTAAGCCTACTATTCGTAATTTATCTTTTTTGCTTCTTCAAGGTGTTCTGAAAGACTATCATTGATCACCGCTTGATTTATTTTCTTTCCAAAGACCATGGTACTTATAAACTTTTTAAAGGTCTTATCTGATGATAAAGATAACACTGTCTCCGTAGTGGACGGTTGCTCCCTCCCACGATGGAGCCACATGAGAAAAGCAATAACAAATAACATACTTACAGTCTCCCTCAGAAGCAGGACAATAACACTTAGCCTAGTCTATTTTTTCAAACTCTTAAACACTACAAACAACTTTGTAGCATTTTGAATTTACTTTATGCTCAGGTGTCATTCCTGCTAATAAAATACAATTCAAAGTTGAGTAACCTATAGCGTTACCTCCGTAACTTTGTCCACCAGACCAGCAATGAAATAAAACATCTGGAATCGCCCTGTATATCATTTGAGAGAGCATGTATTTATGAAAATTTTGACATTTTTAATCTTCCTGACCCGAAAAAAGCCAAAAACGATGTGGTACATAGTATAAAATTATAATTTAATAAACTCGTGTTTTTGATTAAAAAGCTCCATAATCATTAGCAAGTCCACTTCTGAAAGAATTAATGAGTCTGCTTTTTTAAAATTAGGTCCACACATTTTATTTCATCAACACAAAAATTTTGTAAGTTATTCAAAATAAATAAATTCTATGCGAGGCACGTTACAGTCAGAAGCGTAATGTTAGTGCACATTAACTTTCATATGCGGTGACGTCACAGTCATAGTCTCAGAATATAGTATGACGCATTTTGCTACCTCTTTCCGAATTTTAGCACCCTGGCACATTACTCTAGGCACCATCGATGCAAAATCTTGAGAATAAAAACTAATTAGTGTTTGAGAAATGGGTTCACGGTTGGGTATTTAGCATTTCTGTGTCCCCACTCTAAGTCCATAGTCAATAAAATATTTCGCAGTGGGAACAGTCTGCAGACTGTTTCCACTGCAACAAGGTGGAATCTAATGAAGCTGCAGTTTTACGAACTACATTTATGGTGAGCACGGTAGTCTAGCCCGATGTTTGATGTTGAAATCGTGTTCTTTCTTGGAGTCGTTCAATCCATCTAGCGATCTTGGGACTGGCGTTCTTGGTTTGCTGGAGTGCTAAGGCACTTACACGAGCTGCGTGCATGGCCTAGCTCGCCACAATTCCAGCATCTAATCTTCGTCGGCTTTCGGTCTACCATGCTTTTCATCGAGTTGACGAACTGGTCAAGTCTATCTTCGTCACCTTCTTCTTGAACGGTCCTAACTTTGTTATACCCTGAAGCCTTCGTGGCTGCTTCATATTCAAGATCAGCAGTCAATGCATCGACCAATGTTTTGGGATGGCCTAAATAAAGCGTCATTTACATAGCAGGGTCACGAAATCCATCAATAAAGGCCTGGATACCTAGACATTCCATCATGTTTCATGATGCTGATGGATAAGCAAATCGGACTAGTCGGGCGATATCAACTTCATACTCTTGAAGGATTTCGTCACGTCTCTGCCTTCGATTTTTCATCTGGGATGGCGGTATAAGTGTTCTAGATGCTCGTGACCATATTGCGTGTCCAACATCTTCTTCAGCAGCTCGAAGTAATCCTTTCCTTCAAGAGGTATCGTCTGAAGCACATCTGAGGCATCTCCCCGAAGCGCGGTGGTCAAATACACCACCTTCTCCCTGTCGGACCAATTATTCGCTCTAGTGGCTGCTTCAAACTGCTTAACATAGTTGGTCCACGACATCTTTCCGTCGAACGTTGGGGCCTCTGCTTGACTCGAGTGAAACTGCAAATATCTTCTATCTTGGGAAGAGTTTCTGGCTTGCAGGGTTTCATTTGCTCGATCTTTTTTTCTTCTGTTGGCATGTCTTGATGTGTTCTTGAGTCTGCCATTTACCTCTCCAACTCCTGGATTTTCTCTTTCATTGTTGTTATCTTATTGTCAATATCTGATTTCAGGAACAAAATTTTCGAATAAAGTGGCAATGTCATTTTCTATTGACCCTCATGGAGGGTACCGTACCATTATCTATAATAATGAATATTCTGCTAAATATTTCAAACGTCTATCTGTTGTCGTTATTAATATCAAGCAGAATGATTATTTAAAAATAAAATTAACAATAAAAAAAAATTCCTCGCGGGGAATCGAACCCGGGTCTACCGCGTGAGAGTCTGGTGTGCTTACTACT
>CAJUYG010007086.1:0-11334 GCA_910591675.1 Galerucella calmariensis | reverse complement strand
TTTTAGCGACTAGAACGAGGTTGGTCGGTATGTGAAAAAAAAAGGGGTTGTTCCTCTCCTCTATAAGAGAGTGTGTGTTCGGTGAGTCTAGGCCTACACCTGCCGATATAAAGGAGATGTCTCCTAGTGACCTGTCCACCTTCCTGAATACAGAAAACTCTATTTTGAATGTACCAACAAACGAGTGGAATATGCATTTCAAAAGCTATCTGGAAAATACATTCCTTTTGTTGTCGACATTTAGCCTTCCTTTAATATTACTGTCGTTTTTCTGTATTATTAAAAAAAATGCAATTTTACAAATGGATAATAATCGAATAAAATATGTCAAGCTATTTATTATTGGAGTCAGTGGATGCAACATTGCCGTTTAATTAAGTAGCTACGTTTTGTAATAAGCCCTCCCCGTGTTTGCGGTATAAATAACAAGGCACGTTGGTCTTGTTTAACATCATCAGACCACTTTTAATTAATTTTAACGTCAAGTAAGCTCGAGTAGTCAATAAGGACCGGTTTGGTACAAAAAGAGACCTTCCTTGAATCTCTAATGAGTCCCTTTCAATTCCCGGTTCAGTCTTCTAGGGCATTATGCTTTTGACAGCACGAACATAATAACTGTCTATTTCTAAATAATTTGTTGGTGTAAGTTATAGCGAATGAATACGGGGAGAATTAAATGGAATTTAGACAAAAAATAATGCCGGATCTAACAATATACGTTGGGCGTAGTGGATCTTAATGTTCGCAAAGATAGAGATCTCTATTCTATTATTTCCATCATCAGTAAACAGAAACACAACTTTATATAGTAAGTAGGTATGTTAGGAATGTATAATTACAAAATCTGACAGCTCTTAAGTTGTAAAAATAACTTGCATTGAATAGATGAGGTTTTTGCTTGATGTAGATTCATAATAAATTAGAAAATAAAACAATTCAATTTGCTAAAATCTACATTATATTGAGCTTAAAGTTGTGACGCGTTTTGCTAGCACAGTTGCTTTCTCAAACGAATTTGTTTCCTGGGAAGAACAGCTCCTGGGAAAAACAGTTTGCTGGGAAGAACAGCTCCTGGGAAAAACAGTTTCCTGGAACACAGTTCTTGGGATACAATTTCTTATAGTACCTAACAAGTTCCTGGGATTAACAGTTCCTGGGATTAACAGTTCCTGGAAAGTCTGACTGTTTCTGGGACACAGTTCCTGTGTCCTCCAAAGTACCTGTGGGACAAACAAGTCCTGATTAACAGGAAGCTTCCTAAATACCGGTACCTGTAGACAATCCGTAGAACCTACATCGACATCTTCATCATCAACACCATCTTCATCATCATCATCTTCATTATCAACGTCATCTTCATCTCCAAACAATTGTACTTTTGATAAGTATTTTTTTATTTGCTATTAACCCATCTTTTTTGTAATATCAATATAGATATTATATACATTTTTTTTATCTTGATAGTTTTATTTATTGTACAGAAACTTCAAGTTTTGGAACTTCAGTTCTTTACGCCAGGTTATGTTTGAGGGACCAGGGGTCGCGACGCAAAAGATCTTACCGTTACGCGTTACGTTATGTTACGTTGCTTCGTTATGTGCCTTGCTTGCGTGCTTGTGCCTCCTTAGTCTCTCTCTCGTTTACGAAGCAGCGATTCATAATAATATGCTCCTGCTGGTTCCGAACCCGGGCCGCCCGCGTGCAATGCGAGCATTCTACCACTGAGCCACCGATGCTATATTTAAATTCTATGCAAAGCTGGTATTCGCAGTGCCGGTGATCTACTTGAATTTGTTCGGATCAATTTTTACTATTATTTCCATAATTTTTTTGCGCGATTAAGGAGTCTAGCACATTTACTTTTCGAAATACAGGGTGTTGAAATTTTGAAAACTTGAATGTTTTAATTCGATAACTTTAAAATGGATGGATAAATTGATTTGACATTTGGCAGGTTGTAACAATTAAAAAAAAACTTTTTCACGGGAATCGAACCCGGGTCTACGGCGTGAGAGTCTGGATTGCTCACTACTCGACCACTGAGAAATATGAAAATTGTTTATCTATAACGTCAGATGTACCTATTACATAATTTTATAAAATCTGAGGTCCCCTTAAATACCCATTTTATTCTGTTTTTAAGTATTTGTTGGTAATTTGTACGGATTATTTATTTTAAGTTTATCTTTGTAAATGAATATTCTTGATCCAGTGCGCTTCTATGAGAGACTTTTTTTGACAAGTTATTTTGTCGTTTCTTTTAAATTGAAAAAAGATGAATGACGGATACTAAACTCGAATGCTGATTGGTGGATTTCATATACGTTCTAAGATGTATATGAAATCATATCCGTTTAGTTAACTGATGGCCTACATTTCCATTTTGTAAACTGTGCAGAATAGTAGTTTGTGCAACTAGTGTGGATATGGACAATCCACACGAGTCGAACATTATATTTTTTCTACGATCCATTCAAGAAAAAATCTAGAAAATAAACATTTGAATATACTGTAAAATAAATATAACTTGAAATCAAAAATGTTCAACAATTTTATTCATAATCGTACCAATTCAATTTTATGTCTTCACTAATTTTTTGTGATAAACGTACAGTTCTTACATGTACAATTTGTATAATACTACGGTTTCCCTTTTTAAATATACGATGCTGTTAGAAGTAGATGTTGCCAGTCGGACTCCCTCATGAAGGTTACCGTACCATTTTCTATAATAATGAATATTCTGCTAAATATTTCAAACGTCTACCGGTTGTCGTTATTAATATCAAGCAGAATGATTATTTAAAAATAAAATTAACAGTAAAAAAAATTTCCTCGAAGGGGAATTGAACCCGGGTCTACCGCGTGAGAGTCTGGTATGCTTACTACTCATTCACCAAAGAATATGAAAATCGTTTATCTATAACGTCAAATGTATTACATAATTTTTTCTTAAAAGGAACTAAAGTTCCTACCGTGTGTCCCGCGACACGTTCTACCTTTTTTTTAAACAGTAACATACAGAAGAACTTTGTATCAATAATTTGTCTTGGGAAGGTTAATGAATTTATTGAAATTACTTGAACATCCCATTTCATTGAAAAGCGCGTTATCATAAGTAAGATGTATTATCATTTTAATCATAATAAACTAGTTACTAACAAGTATCTAGTAACTTCTAGCCGAACTTTAGCAATATATTCGCATTTGGTGGATTTATTCCACGTAAACTTCTCGAGTAATACCTCTTTATAATGTTGTAGCAGAGTCGTTCTCTGCGTTTCAAATTAAAATTTCTAAATTAATTAAGGAAAAACAAAAACAGGACGTTTCCGAGTGCAATTTAAATTTGGAAACAAAGTTTCAAGAGTATTTGAAAATTTCAGATACGAGAAAATATATACAGAAAATGCGATCCTGAACCAACAATGCACAGTGCACAACTGAAACTTCTGAAAAATCTCAACATTTCTAAATTTAAAGTTTTTTGAGAGCGATTATGATCATTAAGGTTCACTGGGTTGGAAAGGGTTAATTATAGGAAGGAAATTAATTATGGAAAATTGTTTTGAAAATTATTTCTTGGAAACAAAATTAGTGAATAAACAAACTACACTCATTGACGAGGTTATAAAATATTAACCTCTTGCAAAGTATTATTCTCGTAAATAAATGCATTTTTATGTTCTTTGTAACCAATTCTGGGAGCAGGAAGAGTTTTTGGAACTTTAGTTCTTCACGTCAGGTTATGTTTGAGCGACCGGGGGTCGCGACGCAAAAGATCTGGCCGTTACGTTACGTAATGTTACGTTGCTTCGTTATGTGCCTTGCTTGCGTGCGTGTGCTTTCTCCTGAGTCTCTCTCTCTCGTTTACGAAGCAGCGATTCATATGCTTCGGCCGGAAATCGAACCCGGGCCGCCTGCGTGGAAGGCGAGCATTCTACCACTGAACCACCGATGCTATAATAAAATTCTATGCAAAGCTGGTATTCGCAGTGCTGGTGATCAACTTGAATTTGATCGGATAAATTTTTACTATTATTTCCATAATTTTTTTTGCGCGATTGCTCTTTTTTGTTTGTTTACAGCATCGGTTGTCAGGACGGTAGGTTGTGTTTACTGGTTTCTAAGTTTAACACGTCGGTAAGTGATTTACTTACCGTTCAGACGTCGAAAAGTAATAAATAGCATAAAAACAATTTCACCAAAATGCAAAATATATTTTAAACTGATCTAGAAGTATGAATGTCACTTTTGACATTTCGTTCATTTCGAAGAAATTTAAATTATATTATTCGGAATTTATTTCAATACGATTGCGCAAAAAATGGTATAAGCATCTCGAACATTAAGGGTAATTACAACGTTTGCATGTAGATTCCTCTCGTAAAATTGAACAAAATGATGTGAGGATCTAGCACATTTACTTTTCGAAAAACAGTGTGTTGAAATTTTGAAAACTTTAAAATGGATGTATAAATTAATTTGACATTTGGCAGGTTGTTTTTAAATGTAAAATTGATAGAAATAGTAGTCTGTGCAACTAGTGTGGATATGATGGCCATATTGCACGAGGACGAAGTTTGACACGACGCCGTAAGCGGAGTGCTCAATCGTTCAAGTGCGATATGGACAATCCACACGAGTCGAACAGCATATTTTTTATACGACCCACTTAAGAAAAAATCTAGAAAATAAAAATTTCTATAAACTGTAATATAACTTCAAATTGAAAATTTAACAATTCAATTTTATGTTTCCATGCACTAATTTTTCTGTGGTAAACGTACAGTTAAATGTCCAAATTGTATAATGCTACGGTTTCCCTTTTTTAAATATACGATGCTGTTATAAGTAGATGTTGCCAGTCAGACTCCCTCATGAAGCGTACCATTATCTATAATAATGAATATTCTGCTAAATATTTCAAACGTCTACCTGTTGTCGTTATTGATATCAAGCAGAATAATCATTTAAAAATTAAATTAACAATTAAAAAAACTTCTTCACGGGGAATCGAACCCGGGTCTACCGCGTGAGAGTCTGGTTTGCTTACTATTCGACCACCGAGGAATATGCAAATTGTTTATCTATAACGTCAGATGTATTACATAATTTTCGCTTAAAAGCATCTTAAAAGGAACTAAAGTTCCTACGGTGTGTCCCGCGACACGTTCTACCTTTTTTAATGCATTGACTGCATCTTTTGAAGACTGGTACATTTGAACATGCAGCTCATTCATAATTTTTGGAGATAATAAAAAAATCGTCTGCAACCTTTTGAAGCCTAGTCTATTCGTTGCTTTGAAAACTGAATTGTTTTTCGAGCCATGGGGGAGCCTGCATTGTCTATCCCTTCAACAGATGCATATTATATTGTTCATCTACATATTATACCCAACTGCATTAATTAAAATGAGATAGACCATGGATCCACTCTGTTAAACCAAGCATTTTAAATCGCTTAATAACAAGCGACAACAAATAAATGTCATCTATTTTTTAATGTTGCAGCGCTCACACAGTAATTTTAATAAATTGTGACATTTAACGCGGAAACATAATGAGTTGGTCAGGAATAGATAAATGCTGTGCGACTTTTATGTCACTTTATATTTGTGCAAATATTACAGCTTCGGTTTTTATTAGATTAATAATTGACAAGATTTGATGGTAGTGAACATTTCCCAGTGAACAGAATAATTATGTATTGGAATGACTGTATACAGGGTAATTCATAAGTAATGAGCCAAAAAGTAAATCTACATTCAGAAGGCCGAAATAATAATATTTTCATTAACAATAATGGGTCTTAGTCTGGTCCTTACTGAGGTACAGGATGTTAAAGCGAAAAAAATTTAATAGATTTTTGTTAATAGATCAGCTACTTTTCTACATAATGACTTGAAAATTGGGTATGAACTAGTTTTTGTAAGGGTAAACAAGAATGTGTGAATGGATTTGAGTAAACTCGTAGATTTCGCCACATGCGCCATATGAATTAGATGAAATCAGCTACAAATTTTGTATCGCTCATTATTTTACAACTTACTCATTAAATTTGGATAGCCCCATCATTTCTGTAGAAAAAAGCTATACTTCTTTGATCTCCAAAATATTAACGATTTTCGAGATATTTGAATTTTACTTATTCACTACACTACATTTCACGGTGGTCGACGTAGTATTAATCTGTTAAGACACAAGAGCTCAAAACATTTTATTGTTAAGTAAACTGATTCATTCTTGTCCTAACATAAATAGAAATGCCGAGACATAATCACTTTTCAAACGAAGAAATGAGAGACATGTTATGCGTTTACGCACAAGAACGTTTTTCTGGGCAAGCAGCATCCAGAAAATATACCCTTACAGAAGGCAGCCAAACCGGAAGATATTTCAAAATATTTATAACCTGTACATTTACATTTATGTTTACATAACGCACAACTCAATTCAAAAGTTGACTTGTCTCGGCATTTATTATAATTTTCTGAAATAATGACATAAAGAATTTTATTCCATAACTGGTTTCCACACTGTATTTGTTGTGAATCGTTTATGTTTATGATAAGTTTTACAGTTTTCAGGTATTTAACTGTTTCCATAATATGGCTTTGAGGCATGAAAAATTTTCCATTGCATAACTATATAACGAAAACCATCAACACTATATTAAATATCCGTCTTCTTTGCATTATCCCCATATAATCCCGAGGACATTTGGCTATGTCAGGAATAAATATGACCGACCTCAATTTATTTTATTACATACATCCACTTAGCCATGAGATGAATTTATTAGAGCTACGTTGGCATCCCTTCTCCATAGCGCCGTTTTAAATCTCGACATGTTTTTTCAATTTCGTCGCTGAGTAAAACAATTTTTATGAGGTTTTAGTGAGCAATGCTAGCTGGTCTAATTATTACAGACGTTATAATTTTCTCTACGGATTACTGTCTGGTTCATTCGAGCCATAAGGAAAATAGAAGAATTCAAGACAATCAATAAAGCACAAATAGAACTGGAACAATTTAAAAAAAACATGCTCTATAGGGAAGAAACGCGATTTCTGGGTAATTGAACTTAGGAAGTGTTAATTATAGACACTAACAATTTTCGAAATAATACATGTTGAGAAACTATTAATAGATATCGTAAACAATGAACCAATTGAAAACCAATAAGAGTAGACAAGATGTAGGGATGAGAAGAAAAGAGTATGAATGAGTTACAGCAATAATTGAAGACGATATTCCTGAGACTTATTGAATGGGGGGAGACATCGCAAAATAATAAAACTGGAATTTCAACAAATTGAGCAAACAGCAAATACATTTACAGCTGGTGAAATTGATAATCTCAAAGACAATTAATAGCAGAATCCACTTTAGTATTCTATGTTTGAATCTACCCTACTATTTTTGATATACCAAATTCTGGCAAGTGTACAGACCCGAGGGTTTCATGTAAGTACCAGGGAAGCAGTTCCACTGGATCCCATCTGGGAAAGCTGATGATTCTCCTATAGTTTATCAAGGAAGCTAAACAAAAATATATCATACAGGATGTAAACGTAAAATAAGGAAATCTTGAAGATGAACTGGCTAAAATTTCTGGAACGAGACAAAACCATCAGACAAAAGGCGAAGTAGTTGGTAAGAATGGAAATCTCCTTCTATTCATAAGAAGCAAACTAAGAAATTAAAATTCAACCAACAAAAAAATTTTGGACTCAAAGATTGCTCTTGTATTAAGAGTTTCTGAAAGGAGCCACTAAACCACACCCTCTCTATGCTAAAAAATATATTGAGCCACAAAATTATTTGAGATATTTAGAGTTATTTCAATTATGTTAGATCAGAATTTCCAGCTTAAGCTAAGTCATTGTCAAGGAATTAAGTTGGTAACATTTCTAGTGACGTTTTGTAAAATTTTTGGAAGAAGTCTGAATTGATTTTTATACATTTTATTCACTAATTCAGGAGTAAATTGGCAGAAAATATTTTGATTGGCTATAACAAGTTAACAAAACATTTTAAAATGAATGCGAATATATATTTAGTGATTCAAATTACTCAAATTTCAAATCAAAGCTTGTTTAATATCAAATTCATTTATATAAATACCTAATGTTTTAATATTATTGTAAATATTTAATATGGGAACAATGCTTTCGAAAGTTTTTCAACTTTGCTATACATTTTATTGTTCAATTAATATTATTTAAGCCAATTTTACTATGTAATTAACAAATAAAATTAATAAATAACAGATTTCACAAAACAGAAATATAGTATTTAGACAAAATTAGTTTAGTGTAAAAGCGCAGCTTGAAACTACTACCACTACTAACTCAACTAAATCGTACATAAACTAGCAAGAAACGATACTTATATTCCACTATTATTAGCGCCTTGAAACAATAGATAAAATCCAGTACAGATTGAAATGGTATTACATGAATAAGTATGTATAGAATAGTAGTAAATTCAAACCCGCGAACACAACTACATTTTCAAAAACTGAAGAAAACTACAACAAGAAACTTATTTGCCACTTTGTAGATTTGACAAAAAAACAAGTATTTCAATTTACCTTTTGTATTTCGCTGGAATATAATTGAACAGGAGAAAAAATAAATCTGTAATGGATTGGTGAAAGTTTTTGACCCTCGGGATTTGCAAAAGGTTGAATTTAAGAGATAGAATTCATTCAATTTCAAATACAAAAAGTTTATTAACTACATAGACATGGAAGAGAGATAATTGGAAGAGTTGTAATTATCTGCAACATGTTAAATATATAAGATGTAAAAAATGTATTCGGTATTATTTGTTATTTAAAAAAAATAGATTATATTTGTAATAAAAGTAATTTTTTTCTTAAATTCGAATATATGATAATAAATTGTGTGAATGGAATGGAATCAGGTATATTAAAAAAAGGAATATATAAAAAAGCCTGGAGCTGGTGATATTAATTGTACCGAATTCTTTATAGCGGGCTATTTTTTGTAAGTGAATTTTTTAGAAAAACTTCATGTCGAAAAAATTTAATCTAAGCATTGGTTCATGATACATTCAAGTTCATTGAAGCTAAATTTGAAAATAAACCTTTTAAAAATATACATACATATATATATATATATATATATACCTAAGCGACATCTGTGATATTAAAACACAACATTCTTGTATTTCCCAGCTTCAACCAATTTTATAATGAAATTAAAACATTTTTCCTCCCGATAGACAGATCACTCCTTCTTCTGTCAATTTGAGACGTTAGAAATGTTACAAATGTAAACAAAATTTGTGATAAAAATTCTAACAGAAAAAATATGTCAGTCTTACCATCTCAAAGCCAAATTTTAAAATATTTTGGGATAATTGGATCAATAATTTTTGTACAAATATATTATGTAAAATATAGAAAAAAAATCATCATTTTTCAATACTCTTCTTTATCCATATTGCTATCAAAGCATTTTTATCCTATATTTTTTCAATATTGTTTTCTTTAGTTGAAAAGAAATTTATCTGAAAGTAATGTAGCGATATCTGTGATATGACAATTAAACTACTCTCCCATATATTCCTGTTCTCCCCCGCATTTGCCATGTTTTCTAATTTCATAATAAAATTTCAACTTTTTCATCCTTATGATCAAAAAAGGGGTTTTAAGTGATTTGGGGCTTTTGTCACACCAGCACCATCGCAATTTTAGGCAAAACGTCCCACAGTCTTGAAAAATTATGATTTTTTAATTTTTTTATTTCTTACAGAATTAAAAAAAAATCATTAAGAAGAATGACTCAAGAGTGGTGACATATCAATGATAAAGATGTAGCAAAATATAGAGTGGTAACATATCAGTGATAAAAAAATAACAAATAATAGAAAAATAGAAAATAGAAAAATCTTAAAATATTTCTTAAATTCCAGTTATTACATCTTTATATCAATATAATTATTTTATTTTTGTAAAGATAAATTTTGGAAAAGCTGGAACAGTAATTTTTGAACAAATTCATGAAATAAAAAGAACTCAATATTTGTATATTTACATAAAAATATTGAATCATAGATCAAATCATAAATTTTTTTATAAAAACAAATATGAAAACGTCTATTAAAAATGATTTATCAAAAAAAAACAGTATATTAATGGAAACAGGATAAAACTGCGCCAATTTTACCAGCATTTCAAAAAAAAATCCATCACACAAAACTCACCATATGTGCTTGAACACCCACCACACGACGACGCATTCTTTTCGGCTCAATAAAAATAGTCCACTCAAAAAATAAAACCACCCATTTTCGCCACAAGTCCCAAAAGCGCACGATAAACCACCCCAAAACAAAAATGACTCACAAAAACTTGTAATTTCCACAAAACCATGAACCAGACTCATGCTGAAACTGTTCAAAAACAGATTGGACAAACGAGAGGCGCGTTAGGCGGGCAACGCCAACTACAACAAGCGCCGTATCACGCTGCCCCCGCTTTTTATAGTAAGTAGGGGGGATGAAAACTGACGGAAACTGCGCGTCTCTAGGCAACCTAGGATCATAATCATATCGTACCTTTGCTGGCGTTCCACCCCCCGTCTCTTTCAGCCCTGCCGTCCCCGAACGAGGGCTGGGGTGGTCGACGGGGGGTGGTGAAGAGGATTGCTCTTTTACTAGTGCCTTTCTGGTAATCAGAATGACCTGATATTGATAACTAGTGAACGAGTTTGATGGGATGATGTAGTAGTGATGGGAGTTGGGGGATTAAACAAAAACTTTTGGATGTGTACATTACCTAACTCAAAGTTTTATGCTGATGATTAGATACAAGGTGTTTCGTTTTATAGTTTGACCTATATAATTGATCTCTTATATGTACCTACGGTGAAGGAAAAAGTATCACAAACAATAAATATGGAAATATATTATAGTATATTATACACCAAGGTATGTTTGTATGTATGTATGTGTATGTTTTGGGGTGACATTCACTGCGACCTAAAAAATCTCTTCTTTCATTCCACAAAATCTGCATTCTTCTTTCTCCACTATTTTGAGCTTTTTCGGGTGCCCATTCAGGCGATAATGTCCCGTTAGGATCCCTGTTAAAACTCTTAGCGCAGTTTTACTTTGACTTATGCATTCTTTTGATCTCAACAGGTTGTAGTCACCCAGAAGAGTCTTTGATTGTATAAGCCCTACTAGATCTTCCCAATGGTCAGATCTTTTCTTTTTCTCGGCGCTACTTATTTCTTCCAATATTATATTGGGGCTGATTCCGCAAAAGGGTTCAGGTCCCCAGAAAGGTATTTCACT
>CAJUYG010007085.1:0-11334 GCA_910591675.1 Galerucella calmariensis | reverse complement strand
CAACTATAGCTCATTTAAAAACCAGGAGGAGTGATTTAAAAAGCCTTACTCACACCACTAAGAGTTACCAGATTAGTTACTAAAGGAAAGGGTGTGTTCCGAAAAAGTAGTCAACAGTCGTGTTCCAAATATAAGATATTCCTTGATTGATGAAGAAATTAGACACGCATAGTCATAAATCGATTTCTTCTCTAATCTGTAGTATATTCTTTAGATGTACCTAAACATTAAGCAGAATGTAAAATTTTCTTCTGTTTCGTAATTGAAATTTTTAATTCAAACTGAAATATTAAAACATCCACATTATTCTATTAGGGCTGTTTTTAAATACCAAACGACTGAATGCATTAAAAAGAAAGTCAAAAAATTAATTTTTTTAAATATTCTACAATTTGCATTCTACAACAACGATATTACAATTTATATTCGTTTTGAATGGGAGTAAAAGCACAATCCTTTGTAGAAGCTTTTTTGACAGTCCTAATAAATGACCTGAGTTCAGCGTTTACATTGTTTTGCCGGACCAAGCGAAGATCTGGTACTCGAAGTACCTAGAAGGATATTGCAGATGTTCAATTCAATTGCTTACTGAAGTTTTTAAAGAAACAGTTCTAACGAAATAGAGTGGAAAGTAAGTAAAAATAATAAAATAACAAGAGCGGATGCGATGACAAAAATAAGTCTATTTATCTGTCCAGGGATGTTGCGAACATTCGCATCCGCATCCGCAAATGCGGAGCTTCCGCATAGATTTGGACATCTGCATCTGCATCCACATCCGCATTAATCAGTGCGGATGTTCATGCGGATGCGAATATTTTTATACATATTTTTTACACCGATGACTGAAGAAAAGATTAAAGATTACATTTTAAAGATGATAAATACTGAGAATGACGTTTTTGAATCTCTTAATACCAATACCGAAAGAGCTAAGAGAATAAAAATGTCTGATTGCACGGAAAATGATATGGAACAACTAGGAACAGGGACATCAGGTTTCAACAGAAAGTCATGTTTACAAAACGACCTTGCTATGATATTAGATTCGTCGAGTGAAGACGAGAGTACAGAAATGCCAAATAAAATTAGCATTGAAGCTGTACTCAAAAAGGAGTTACTCGCTTACCGCACTGAAAAGAGAATTAATGTGGATGAAAATCCTCTAAATTGGTGGAGTGTTCATAGAGAGGAATTTGAGGTATTATCGCCGATAGTTCGAAGATTTTTATCCTCTCCACCGGGCAGTGTTCCTAGCGAACAATTATTTAGTAGCGCGGGTTTAATTTATGAACCTCTGCGTAATCGCCTTGAACCAGAAAAGGCGGCAATACTCCTGTTCATTAAGTATAATGCTCCTATTTTTAATTTTAATTACTAATATACCAATAGGTGTTTAATATATACTAATGTTTGATTTAATTACAATAAAAAATATTAATAATTAAGTTATCATTGATTTAATTCTTCATTAATAGACTTTATTTACATAATAATGGCTGAAATGATGATGGTTTACATAATATCTTAAACATCCGTATCCGCATCCGCATCCGCGGATGTGAGCCCTCAAAACTCCGCATCCGCATTCGCATCCGCGGATGTGAAAAAATCAGCATTCGCAACATCCCTGGTCAGAACTATCAAAAATGGAAATTATCAGCTGATGTCGATGCCAAAAAGTGTTGTGTGAAACTGGGCAAAATCTGTCCAATCAGAGGTCTACAGAATTGCCAACTTAAATTCAAATTACTCCTCCTGGTTTTTAAATGAGGTTTGGTGTAAATCCGCCATTATAGTAACTGTAGTGGGTAAGGAAACTATTTTATTTTATAGCACAAAATTTTATATTCGAAGTGATCCAACACAAGTTTTCTTTTTAAGGGCCCGTTATTGAATGAAAATATGACCGTAAAAACATGGCTTACGTTTTTCATTCAGTTAATTTTTATTAATAATTTTAGATGAGACATAAGGTGTTATATCGATTGTTAAGGTAGTGTGCATCATAATTTATATGGGTTTCTTGTTAGTAATAAATTCAACAGACGTTGTCAAATATCCCCAATTTTGGGCAATGAAGATTGAAATGATATAAAGGTGATACATCCTTCATAACAGTATTTTATAGACAAATGTGTGACAATGCAGCGAAAATATTGTTATTTTATCAAGAACTGAATGAAATAAAAGCGGCATAATTAGCGCCGTAATTCAAATATGGTTCAAATTTGGCATCAGAGGGAGCTGACTGAATCAGTATCATTCGAGTGATAGGTATATATCGAGAGGATAGTTTCTGATATGAGACTCTAATTTTCCAATCCAGTGTTGCCAGAGCGGGTACAATTGTATCAGATTTCGTACTCTCGATAATCTAAATGTACACTGGTACAACGTGTGTAATGCAATAATATTGGCTTGTTAACTTTTAATAGCGAAAGTATTAGTTATACACGAACGACTTCAAAGTGTTTTTCATATAGACAATCAAAGATCTCGCATTATATCTTCTCTTTATAATAATAAATCACATTAAGCTAAGTTAGATGTTTAAAAGTGATTTCATTTATTTATATTGATTTATTCAATTGAATGTTGTTTGTTTTTGTAGGTTTGAGTAAAATTAAAGGATTTGTCATGGTTTTTTAATATTTTCGGTATTTAGGCTTAGATCTGGTAAATAATTTAGGCAGTAGCTGGCAACAGTGTTCTTGTTTTCGTTCCAGTTTAGGATAGGATAGAGTTACCTGTGGTTTTAAAAACGTAAAACAAACATGACGTACACACGGAGGAAAAAAAAGCGTCATACAAAATTTATATACAGTGTGGAAACCACTTATGGAATAAAATTCTTTAAGTCATTATTTTAGAAAATTATAAAATATGCCGAGACTCGTCAACTTTTGAATTGAGTTGTGCGTTATGTTAACATAAATGTAAATGTACAGGGTGCCATAGTCGGTGTTTTCTTTTTAATGAACCGATTCCAAAAAACTAAATAATGTATGGTCAATTATGGATTTTACAGGGTGAAATTTTAAAATTAATAATTTATTACACTTGAAATATTGGTACTTTTTAAAATTAGCTAAATATGGATTTATCAAAAATCTAAACTAACTAATTATTAGACGTATTTGTATATTAAACAAAACCTGCTACGCCCATGAATTTTATCATAAATACCTAAAAATTGCCTAAAAACGCCAATAATTAGACAAAATCGGTAAATAATGTGGATTGTTTTAAATCGGTAAATAATTTGGATTGTTTTCTATTCTGTCAGTTGTTGATGTGTTGACAGTTTGTACTGGAAAAGTAAAATCTTCCCCAATAAATGGATTGGACGAAGAGGTACTATCGAGTGGCCAGCTAGATCGCCAGACCTTACGCCGTTAGATTTTTTCCTGAGGGGTTATCTCAAGAACAAAGTATATGCAACACAACCAACTAGCATTGTAGACCTCAAAGATAGGATAACTACAGAAATACGGAATATTTCACCTCAAAACTTTAAACGAAGTTAAGGAGTTCTATAGGAGACTGTGCTATTGCCAACAACTAGGTGGAGAACATTTTGAGCATTTATTTTAATGTATTAAAATCAAATACATCAGGTATTTTATGTATGTGTTTGATAACTGTAAAAATAAAAATTTCACCCTGAACAATTCATAATTGACCATACATTATTCAGTTTGTTGAAATCGGTTCATTAAAAGGATTTCAAAAATATGCAAATATGTATACAGGGTGTTTCATTGAAAAAACAACACCGACTATGGCATACTTACGTGAATCACCCTGTACACTTACATTTATGTTTACATAACGCACAACTCAATTCAAAAGTTGACGTATCTCGGCATTTTTTATAATTTTCTAAAATAATGACATAAAGAATTTTATTCCATAAGTGGTTTCCACACTGTATAAAAAATAATCGAAATAAGACGGAAAAATAATAGAGATATAAATTTTATAATAAATAGGGTCACAACGTATCAACAACAAATCAGATAATAATTCACCCTCGTTGCCTCGTTACCTCTGGTTAACAGATAAGAAATGTAGGTAAATTAAATCGAAAACTATAACATCTCAATAAACATATCACTCGGTATTGTATCGAATGATACAAACTGGCATGTGAAGTGGGGATCAGTGGGGAGCGACACGTGATTATTTGTCCGGTACACGGTTGATCAAGTATTTATTCAAGATTATAATAGTAATCAACCATTGACCACTTATTTGGTCAACTAAATTACCAGTTCCGAGAATATATGATCCAAATTTTGGATAAAACCATATCCTCTCCCCATCTTGTGGTTTTCAGTGGAAGCTGAGGTTCATTATTTTACCGTAGTGGCTAATAACGGAGCCTTAAAACTTGAAAATTGTGGCATTTTTCAATAGTACCTATACCTAAAGTTACTATTAAATTGTAAAATATTTTGTCAAGTTTGAGTAATATCTCTGTAATATCCGATATACATCTGTTTGGTAAAGGATTATTGCATTCCAGCACTCCATGTACTTTTTGAAACAAACTTTAAACTCCATTCGGTGCTTACCATGGTATCATTAAGGTATTAAAGTATTTAAACCAGTTTAGTTGAGCGGGTTAAGTACTAAACGGTGCATACGGCCATAATTCTAATTTTTTGTGAATGAACATTATTACTTCATTATTATCGGTTCAAACTCGATTTCTTTCCAAAAAAAACTTGCGATATTGTGTCGTATTTTAAAATTGAGTTTTAGAAATTCCGTGGCTCGCGTCAATAGCTTGACAAGTCAAAAAATTATTTTCCCCACGACTAAATAATAACGCACATATTATTTTCACATATTTAGCTGCATACTGATATAAATTCTGCACACCAGTGAATAATAAAAATAATTCACTCTCGTTAGCCAATCACATTCTGTTATCAGAATTCACGCTAAAATGAATTAAAATGAATAAATCAAATCGTCTCTTTAAAACGTCAAATACCTAAGAACACAAATCGCTTCTGACAGCGCGTCGTTTGAAACGTCAAAATAATTATAAAATCATAATTTTACGTATTATAAGAGAAAAAAGTGGACAACAGTAGCGATAGTGAATATGTACGCCGCCCGGAATCAATTTCATTCATGTAAGGGTTCCGATTAAAAATATAAGTTACGTATATATATTTACTTTTTACATTTTTATAAATATGCTTTTTAGCTTAGTAGTGGTTGACTAAGGCGCGGACGATCAAGATTCGATTCTCACTGGAAGTTTTTTCTTTTTAGTCGTGGAGAAAGTATAGTCTTTTAGTTGTGTAGAATGGCTATTATTCACTTGGATGATTCCAAAACTCACTCGCTGCGCTCGCTCGTCTTGGAAACTTCATCCGCGTAAATAATAGACATCATTCTGCACTCGTTGAAGAATATACTATTACTATTTATTTTAAAGGAATGGTTATTTATAAATATTGCAGTAGATAAGTGAACGTCTTAAGAAATCACTTAAGCACATAACAAACACCTTCAGTAACATTAGATAACAATCCTAAATTGACCTAAAAAAAACGACAACGCACTTAATTGTCAAAAATTAAAATTAGTACCTTGAAAAACTGTGCTTTTAGACATATTCACGCCGGTCACGGTGATTTTCTATAGAAAGTATAAAATGCAGAATGTTCGTGTTATGCATTGAGAAAACTGGTCATTTAATCTAGAACACATTCTTACATAAATTAAAACTAGAGTTTTATATTTAAGAAACATGTAGGGACTGTGTTCTTTAAAACTATTTGATTTGTCATATATTTTTTGATCACCCTGTATAATAAAAAGTATATTAAAAAGGTCTTAATTACAATTTTTGTTATTGAACATTTTATGTCACCACTCTGCTTATTTTTTATACTCTTCTTTCTTTGACGGACCCTACGGTGTGTGACAATATCCTTTATACTCCTTATACTAAGATGTTAAAATTGACCTTATTTGTGGATTTCAGTAGTTCTGTCCATAATAACTGTTGTTGGTACAAGATATATGCTGTTAATTCGATAAGAATAGCACACATACAATTTGTTCGAAAATATAATGCCTAATAGTATGATTATTTTACAACTGAAATGTTTGGATGGTAAAATTATAGTCAGTTTTAGTATTTTATTTTTTTACTTTACAATCAAAGATTTATAAACTTTCTTATTAAATCCTTAAGGCCTTTGCACACCGGCGTACTGAACGTCCTGGACGTTTAGTACGGTTTTGTCAAAATAAATCGCTGCCCATTCTATCAAACTATCAAAAGGGGACGGTTCACACTGCGCGTCCAGAACGTCCTTGACGTCCGCGACGGTTTTCGGATCCGCGACCGCGAGTGATTTTCTACAAAAGTCCAGCCCGTCCACGGCCTAGCGCATGCGCAATGGAGACTTCAGAACCACGTGCTCCGATGCCCTCATTTCTGCAAAACCCCGCGTTATCTCAGTGTGTTTGTTGTTGCTGGTGTTTTGTGCATTTGTACCATGGAAGCGTTGTTGGAGGAAGTTTGTGATCGTCCTCTTCCGTTTTTTGTTTATGTGATGTATCCATTTACTTCTTTCTGTTAACGAATATAATAATAATAAGTCGTCATCACTATCACTACTCGACTCGTTCATCTACGGAACAGAAAATCCGGTCTCACACCAAGGAACTGGCGGAAAATACAACTTTGCACTGACTGATCTTCAAGAGCAAACAAGTGGACGTTTGATACGTTGCTGGGCGGTGTGAAAAAGGCGCGTACCGGACGCCCGAAACGTTCCAAACGTCCAGGACGTTCAGTACGCCAGTGTGCGAGTGCCTTTAAGACCAGATACCCTAGCATGTTCGAATCATTTTTCGATATCATGAAAATGTTTAGTTCTTTAATTTAATTGTTAAGGTATCCTCCTAAAACTATTTTCTGTGCGTTCCTGTCATTTCTTCAAAAGTAATATTTTTAAATGGGTTTTCAATATATCTACTTTTTCCAATTTTTTATTGTTTCCAAATATTTTAGATTCAAACCTGGGAAGTTTTTATGGGATTTGCATAAATCCATTACTCGTAAAATAATTGGAAACTGTATTTTCCGAATTTATTTCGTAAATAATAAATCCCATATAAACAGAAATGAATAGATTTGTGATGATTCACGGCTTGCATAGAATGATCGGTCAGGCGGTCATCCTTTTATTTTCGTCCGATGCTCAAACTCTCCATCATAACATATTATCTCTGATCTTTTTCTGTTACATCCGTAATTTGCTGTTGGTGCAACAACAAAAACAGATGTTCTACGATATGTAATTAAAATCGTTACTCCCACTTTTACTTTTTTTTTGTACGTAGACTATTTATATGTATAGATTGAAATTATTACGATTACAGATTAGTTGACAGATATATTCTTTATTCTTTTATATTTTTTTAGGAATCAAACCACAATAATGTTTTTATATTTTTTATTTAGAAGGTTTCGGTAGCGTTCTAGATAACGTTGACAAGATTTATTAGTTATTGAATAATTTTTGGTACCTATCTGACACAACGAAAAAAATTTGACCACTAGACCTATTTAAATTGTAGTTTCTTTTAATTTTTTTTAATATCTGAGAATTAATGACACAAGGAACATACAGAAGATATTTTGACAGATATAATTGGCTTTACTTAATTTCTTATAATCATTTTGCATTATTTACATGGTTTTACTATTTATTATGTACACTGTGTTATTTATAAGATGCGCGACATAGGGATTCCTGTACAAAACTGTCAAACGCGAGCTAATTTTTTTTACCAAATAGCGTTCATAAAAATTTTTAACAGATTTGGAAAGGTCGTTGAAAAATAAGTTCAAATGCACATTATCAGCAATCGATTAATATTCGATTAACTTCAATCGATTAATAATCGATTATCAGCAATCCTTTATCAACAATTGATTAATAACCGATTGTATATAATCGATGAATATTCGAATATTTCCATTTCGATTAAAAGTCGATTGTTTCCAATCGATCAACAATCGACTATTATGAATTGATTAATAATCGATTATTTGTGATCGATCATTATTGATCAAGCTATAATTGATTATTATTGATCGATTAACAATCGATTATCAATAAGTTGTAGAGTAGTAGATGAATTATTTCGTTACAAAATTCTGTCCTCGTTTTTTTTCTTCAATCTATCGATTAATTTAAAATCTTTCCAGCATTTTTTTTAGTTTAAAACGGACGTGCGTAACTGTAAGGTATATCTCCTAATCGATTATCAACAATCGATTATTATACTATTATATTATCAACCTTTGTGTAAAATGTAAACCCGAGACATCGATATATGGCGGCATTACAGTTTTCTCTAGCCCATTGATTCCCAAAGTGGTCCAGGTGGACCCCCAAGGGTCCACGGGAGCCCGACAGGGGTCTACGCTTGCGTGGAAAAAAAATGGGGGTCCACAACTCGTTAACGGGGGTCTATAAAAATGTATTAGGTGACCCGACTTGACTTCTCCTATGAATATAGGGAGACAATATTATAAGAAGCTTGACTTCTCCTATGAATATAGGAAGACAATATTATAAGAAGCTCAGCAATTGTTTTTGTAAGAACTTGCATATTTCTTAAACTATCTGATTGCTGCTACATACCGAAGTGCGCTGGTTGTCGAAAGGTGCATGTCTATCAAGATTCTATTTGCTTTTCGACTCTGTTTTAGAGTTTCTGAACACTAAAGATCCTGTTTTAAAAGAAAACCTCATGAATTTCAAAGCAGACATTGCGTATTTGACAGATTTGTTCGAAAAATTCAATGACCTCAACCTCGGCGTTGCGCGTTAATAAAAAATTGAAAAAATATCTAGATAGTGTGGGTTCTTGCTTAACTGAATTTAAATTTGAAGATAATAAAGACAGTTCTCAGGGTTTTGTTATCTGATGGTTAATAATAATAATAATCCCTAAACAAGATGTTTATCGGATATTACAGAACTCTACTCTAAAGGGACAATAATTTAATAGTAACTTTAGATAGGTACTTAGGAAAAATGCCACAATTTTTAAGTTTATAAAAAAAAAACTTCTGGTGGATCACTTCGAATATAAAATTTTGTGCAATAAAATAAAATAGTTTCCTTACCCACTTGATAGTTACCATTAATTTGTAAAATATTTTGTGCAGTTCGAGTACAACATTGGGTTGTTAAAGGATTATTTCATTTCAATACCTACTCTATGTACTTTTTCCAACAAAGCAAAGTTTCATTAATTGAACATTCTAAATAAAAGAAATCAAATTCCGATGAATCTAAAAATCTGAATGTTACCAATGGATGTATTGATATTCTTGTGACATTATTGCTATTACATTAACATATCTTCAAGTTAAATATGGTAATATTTGCCGCGGGCATTCGAACGGCCTTCGGACAACGTTGATTTTGTGATGCACTTGACCTGGTTTTCCATTAAGAACTGGATCTGCAGAAAAATAAGTGGTGTATACTGCACCTATCCACCGGTTATATAATTTAATATCAAGACTTTTATTATTGACGGTTTTAACTATTTTATGAAAATCAAAAATATAATTTTCAAAAATATACGAAACTGAAAGCCGTTCTCCCGAAATAATTGATAAAATTCATTAAATTAACAAACAAAAAGTGATTTTTTATCCACAAGAGAAATATTTTTATAATTTTAAGCTTTATTAGAAAAGTTCAGTGGCGTTGAGGGGTTTCTATTGAATTATTTTTTTTAAATTTTGTTTCAAAAAGTCCAACCGTTAGTCCAGTAACTGAACACCTGAAAATATCGAAAGCTCCTTAAAAGTCGCTGAAGACTTCACTTTGGGCTCAATTTGTAGGTCACGGCAGGTGTTTTTAAACGAGAAAAAACTTAACGCGATTGAGTTTACGTAAGGGGGAAAATAGCCCCCCAAACCCTGGAAAACGGGTTTCTCCCAAATATCTGGCTAAATATGCGAATTAGAGAATTTTTCTTCAAATAAAAAATAAAGATCGTCTTATTATCTACAGAAATGTTCCCTATCATTTTTTTCGGAAATTCGATAGTTATCGAGATAATGAGACCTAAAAGTCTCCTCATTTCAGCTGCTGCTCTGCCTGTAGGAATTCTGCTGTCTGTGCATTAACTTGTAAGCGGGCGGACGAATTGTTCCATAACTCGGCAAAAAATCGACATTTCCCGATGATTCAAAATTCATCGCAATGGGAGGACCATTAGCTATCATTCCATGTGACTTGCAGCTCGTTCGTACTCGACAAAAATATTTAAAAAAGCAGTCAGAGCAGCAGCTGAAATGAGGAGACTTTTAGGTCCCATTATCAAAGTTTATAAAAACACAGTTATTTTGTAATATTTATTGTAAAATATAACTACTGACCTATTATGTGAAAGCATTAAACGTTGTATGTAACAAAAAATCCTAATTAATGATAAATTTTAATGAACAATTTATTCCAAACAAAACTAGCCACCAAAGGTATAATCCCAACCGTAATATTAAACTAAAGGTTCAAAATGTTCACCGTTAACATCAATGCAATGCTGCAGAATAGTTCAAATGATTGACTAACATTTCTCAGCATATCAATTAACGTTAGCAGATTGAAATGCCGCACTAATTGTCTCTTTTATGTCATCTCTAATCGAGTCTCTAATAGCCGGGATTTTATAAACTTATTCCTTGCAAGACCCGGAAAAAATGAATATACTTTTGTTAAATCGGGTGACCGAGCTGACCAATCAGTTGGGCCCCCTCTGACAGCATTGCATTGATGTTAACGAAGAACACTTTGAACCTTCAGTTTAATATTACGGTTAGGATTATACTTTTGGTAGCTAGTTTTGTTTAGAATGAATCATTCATTAAAATTTATAATTAATTAGGATTTTTTGTTACATACAACGTTTATTGCATTCACATAATAGGTCAATAATAATAGTTTACAATAAATATTACCAGATAACTCTGTTTTTATAAACTTTGAGTATAGGGAATGCTTTACAAAAATTAAAGTTACATAATCGAAGATTCTATTTTTGCTATAAAATACAGGGTGTTCCCTTTGAAATAAGAAAGAAAATGACAGGTTCGAGTTTCCGTTCACCCTGTATATAAGAAAGAATATAATTGAAATTTAATAGGATACGGAGATATTGCATCATATTACGAAACTCTGTTTGGCAAAATACATTTTTTTTCTTCAACGTACAACAAGCTACAGAGCGTTGATTTACCTACGATTTTCACATAAACGTGTCCATATC
>CAJUYG010007084.1:0-11337 GCA_910591675.1 Galerucella calmariensis | reverse complement strand
AGCGCATAAGAAGGGCATACCAATAACTTCTTTTGTACCAAGTTTCACCTCTTGCAATTTAAAAATGACGAAGATATGAATTTTCAAAAAAATTACTAATTTTCCGGTTTTTCCTGATTTTCTCGGTTCCTAATTATCTGATTGACTTGCTCGACCCCTCATTTTGTTCGTATTTTAATTATCTACAATGTCTCTATACATACCATTGAGATTGCCTCAGTACCTCTTACACTATATGGAAAAAAACAAAAAACATAGGTTTTTTCGTTTTAAATGTTTATAACAAATGACTGAACAACATTTGTGTGTTCAAAACATATCAAAATGATACTACGCAATGTCCTTTATATGATGGCATTTACTAGTCACTGTCTACTGTCAAAAATTACTATACTCGCATGCTCCGTTGCTTGGCCTATTTATCTATAGTCGGTTCGTTCTTAAGAAAAACCGCTCGAAACAAAATCACGTGAACATTGAATTGAAAGGATAAGGTTGAACGGGGCGTATTTTAATGCGAGTCGTCCAATACGCAGCCGACTTAGAATAGATCACGTGTGGTCTTTGTTTACATGCGTTAAACAGGTCGTATTCTCTTCATTTACTTTACTTTTCAGCGTTGAATTAAAATTATAAGTAATGGAGATAGATTTCCGATTTCCGGGAATTCAGACGTTTCTATTGGAAATTTCCTCCGTTCTGAGAATTTTTTTCTCAAATGTCAATAATTTTGGCAAAAAATGAAATACATTTTTCTTTTCATCTTTCATAAATCTAAATCTAATTACCTATCACACACCGGGTGTCCCAATTATCGTATACAGGCAATAACTCGCTTATTTGACAAGATAATTAATAAATAAAAAACTTCATTGAATGACATTAAAGTACCTTCCTAATGACTTATACAAAAATGTTTTTATTTGACAGTTCTGTGGTAGCTACCCCTTCCTTTTTATTTTCAAATGGCACCCCCTGTATATTCTCATTGGAAATTTCGTGTCATTGTATTTGGAATACAACAATAGCACATACTTGGTATTGTTTTCAATTAATAAAACAAAAATATCAATATTTCACGAGGTAGAAAAATACCTCTGATGCAATTCAAAAAACGAGCAGAAAATTACAGCAAATGTTCAAAATTATTTCCTGCAAGCTGCAAAACGTGTTAAAAGTGTTGTTGTGCAGGCCCCGTCTGAATTAGGTATTTTCCATATATTTGAAATTAAATAAAATATTATTCAATATCATAGGGATGAACCCTTAGATAAGTTTTACAATCGTACAAAATCGATTAACCCACCCAGCACCAAATATTTCAGGTAAAAAAAAAGCAGGTAAACGATGAAATTCAAACGGAACTCGAAACAACCGCTCATTGGTCGTGACGTCACTTCGCATATAAATACGTCTCAGTTCGTTGGCGTCATAACGATTTTTCGTTGTTGTTTCAGCTTTGTGTAGGAGTGAAATTGAGACGAAATCTTATAATTTGTTTTATTTTGCTTGGTAAAAAATAAAATTAGTGTTAAATAGTTATGATGACCGCCGAAGGCTTTGTTAAAGCTTTACCCTCTGTGGATATGTTTATGATAATGGATTACATAAAAAGGGACGAATGTTGAAATTAGAGGTACAAAAGCAGCAATGTTAGTATTTAATGTTAAGAATAATTATTGTCTTTTTATTATACATGTAAACGTCCCTGATAAATAAAAACAAAGCTGTTTAAAAAAACGTTTGAGGAATTGTTAAATAAACTAAATATTATAATACTAAAGGCGGCGCCAGACATGCGGCATTCGGCGAATACCGAGCGACTGCTCGCCAAGTAGCGAGTGTGTGGACGGGTTGATCGCTACTTGCCGATGACCAATTTTAGTATTTGTGCAGTGCTCGCGTAGTTCCCGTTGTGTGTCGGTCTTTCGAAGCAAAATCAAAGGAAACGAATATTTGCCGTATAACGCTCTGAATCCGCATCCAACGAATGGCGAATATCTGGTTTAGGTGCTTGTCATTTGGCGCACACCTTGCCGAGTAACTCAACTACTTGCTACTTGGCGAGCAGTCGCTCGGTATTCGCCGAATGCCGCATGTCTGGCGCCGCCTTTACACTTGCCTCATATTAGGTTGAAATCTACCTCACAACCTTTAGCATTGACAATGAACATTTGGTTTGTCAGATTCCAAGAATAAAGATGTTAGTCAATACTAACAAAAATATATGGATATTTTGTTTACTTATAATATCAATATTGTTGGTAAATTGTTAAGTATGTTTTTTCAAGTTGTATAATTGAATACATGTTTTAATAACTTTTAAGAATCTTCTAGAAAATTTCTAAACAATAATGCCAAATTATCAAAATTTCAAATTGAAGTAGGCATCGATTAATGGTATATCAAATTTTAATCGATGTAGATATCTGGTTGTCACACAAAAATATGTGGAACAACATCCCGTTTCATTATTATTTTTCCACCCATAAATTTAATACGTACATAATTATCCATGTCTTCTTCCAGCTAAATAAACATTTTATTAATGATAACATAACCTAACGTAATTTACCTATAACTTACTTTAAAGTGGTCTTCACAACAAAAAAATTCACTCTTGGATTTGGGCATATCACGTCTTGCTGCTTTAAACCATCGTTTTTTACGCTCAAACTCTTAAGGCACACGAACAAATGTTTTGTTTGGGGTACTTTTAGAGGTGCTTGTACAACGGAGCACAAAACACCACTTATTCTGAGACCCGTACATAGCCATACACTTATGTTTTTATTCAAAAACTTAGAATTTTAGTTACTAAATTATTGTTACGCACTTTTTCGTTTATAACCACGTAAATAAAATTACAACACGCACGAATCAGGTATAACACAATATTGCTGACAGCTGCGCTGCACTGTTCATATGCGGTGTGACGTCAGACCGCCATAACCTTGGGAAATCCCGTTTTGGCGCGAATTTTTAGCGTTTGAATTTCAAATTGTTTTTTTTGTTGAAAATAATTTTTTTTAATTTTTTTGAAGATACTATAAGATTTATAGGTACATTAACTACCATTTTTTCAATTTTCTAAAAAACATGAAAATACCCAATTGTAGCTGGTGTAACGCTACGAGATGCTACCCGAATTGACGAATACGTTCTTTAAGATCGTTTAAATCATAAAATACTTCAACCTAGAATTGTAACTCTTAAGTCGCGTCCACATTATGTCGAATGGTGTCGATCGACAATGTCGATCCAGAGTGGACGGTCGCCCGACATTGTCGATCCAGAGTGGATGGTCGCCCGACATTGTCGATCCATAATGTGGACGCAGTTTTACAATAGTCGATTGTCGATCGACCATGTCTACTGTTTTAAAAGCCATCTGAAGTTTGGACACAGGAACTATAAATTTAAGCGGGAATTTTAAATATCAAATTGAGGGAGAATTTTATCTTTTTTAAAAATAAATTGACTTTTCCAAAATAACACAAAATGCAGCTGTTTATAAAAAAATATAAATCCTGACTGATAGTATTTCGCAAATCTTGCGTCAACAAGACATTTTTTTATAAGTTATTGGGAAGGTACTTCAATGCCATTCAATGGATTTTTTTTATTTATTAATTATCTTGTCAAATAAGCGAGATATTGCCTGTATACGATAACTTGGGACACCCGGTATACTTTTAGGAGTCATATCTCTATTTTTCACCATTTCCTTCGTATTAAGGTTAACATGTAAATTCCCAAGTTCATTTCAAAAGTGCAGAATCGGCAATTTCACCATACATATTGTAGTAGCATTACTACGTGATACACGAGATATTTTTGAAAAAATATATCATAACATAACATCTGGTCGCTCAAACATTACCTGACGTAAAGAACTAAAGTTCCAAAAAAATGGATAGTTATGTTTAAAAAAGTCGAACTCTATTTTCATACCACTCTCGGATGATCTTAATCGATTAGGTGATGGCTAACATGGTAGTGAACGGTATTATTTAAAAGTTAAACCTGAAGTACCTATGACGGTTCGTTCGCCGCTGAGATGAAATTTTTTTATTTTTAGTTTTTTTCACAATTTTTGTCTAAAAAAACATTTAATTTGAAGTAAAGCAAAGTTATTTGTTTCAAAAATTGCAAAAAAAGAACTAAAAACAAAAAGAAAAAAAATTTCATCCTAGCGGCGAAGCTAAACGCCATACTTTAGGTTTAACTTTTAAATAATACCATGCACTACCATGTTAGCCATCACCTAATTGATTAAGATCATCCGAAAGTGGTATGAAAATGGAGTTCGACTTTTTTAAACATAACTATCCATTTTTTTATTAAACCAGAACGAATTTAAGAAAATTGAAAGTGCATTTGAACCAATTTTTTTAACGACCTTTCCATATCTGTTAATATTTTTTATGAACGTTATTTGGTAAAAAAGTTAGCTAGCGTTTGACAGTTTTGTACAGAAATCCCTATGTAGCATTTTGTAAATAACACAGTATATTTAAAAAAAATTAACAAACAAATATGTAATGTATATTTATTTTGTACAATCTTAAGTATATTTGTTAGATAACGCTTCAATATAGTAAATCGAAAATAATATTTTCCTAAAAAAAAGATAAGTTATACAAGGCTCTGTTGTTATGCCTAAAAACTGCGTCTTAAAATATTTAATATATATATATACGTATACACATATCTGGTTTAAAATGTGGTTTCGGTGATAACTTGTGACATAAAAAGTTATCATAATTGTATTATTTTTAATACTACTGTTTTACAATAAAAATAAATTATTTCAATTAAAAATGCCTGGCCCCGTGATAAATATATATAATGTGAAATATTCCTAAATCTTTTTGTGGGTAATAGAATATTAATTAAAAGTTGAAACTTGTACAATGAATAAACATTTCAGGAATTCGTGTATAAGTTGACGTGGAATTTCAAATTTTCAGCAATTAAATTCCAACATATTAAAACCCGAATAGTCTTATGTAATGCAGGGACATTATATATGTACAGGGTTTCTCATTATATTTTAATCCCCACTTATTTTCATTAATTACGGGAATACAAAAAAAAGTTGTAATATTTTACCTGTACCGACCAAAAATGTAACAGCAGACTGAATTTTGTATACAGTAAGGATAAAAATATGATTCTGAAAATTTCATGTCAATAGAATATGTCGTTCTCCTAATACAACCAATTAAACAAGCATACCGAGAGCGGGGCGAAGACTATGACTGTGACGTCACCGCATATGTGCACAAACATTACGATTCTGACTGTAACGTGCCTCGCGTAGAATTTATTTATTTTGAATTACCTACAAAATTTTGTGTAAATAAAATAAAATGTGTGGACCTAATTTTAAAAAAGCAGACTCATTAAATCTTCCAGAACTGGACTTGCTAATGATTATGGAGTTTTTTTAATAAAAAACACGAGTTTATTAAATTATAATTTTATACTATGTGACACATCGTTTTTGGCTGTTTTCCGGCAAGAATGATTAATAATGTCAATATTTTCATAAATACATGCTCTCTCAAATGATATACAGAGTGATACCAGATGTTTTATTTTATTCCTGGTCTGGTGGACATAAAGTTACGGAGATAACGCTACAGGTTACTCAGTAAGAAATTGCAATTTTTGTGTCAAATGTCAAAAATGGCTATGCTTAGAACATGTTCGTCCGATGTGCGGAGAATGTATTGAAAATTGAAGTGAGGATTAGGGTTTTTTCTACTAAATGTAAGAAAAGTGCATTTTTGTTAACCTATTTTTCGTATTTTATTAAGAAACGTTTATTTTATTGTTGGATTCAAAATAGCTAAGATGTATTAAAAATGAAATAAAAAAAGATATTTTGCGTATAAAATAGTTTTATTTTATTATTTTATAATATATTCTGCAAAATAAAAACTGGGTCTCACAGACCCCACCCGTCTCTTCAAGAGATTTGCAAGCACCCGATTTCTCAAGGGTTAATAGTTTAGTTTAAATAAAATTAAAACTTCTAACGCGGTACTGAAAATAGCATACATAACCTTTATGCGGTCAAATATTTAATTGTCTGTTATTTAAAGATATAATTTAACTATTTTTATACACACTTTGAATAAATATACATACGTACGTTCCAAAAGGAACCTTCAATACTTAAGAAAATATATTATTGTTTGTTTTTCGCTCCAATGACGTAGTAAGAAAACAATTTCGGGGGGGTTTGGTTTGGTTGAGCAGTAATAGTTATTTATGTACCAAGGCAGTAAAGTGAAGTAAAGTAAAGACACCTTACTGACGTGGTGCATACAAAATTTTATCGCCAACTGCTCAGAATTTAGGATATAAAAACTGAGGTATATTTCATTGCATTTTATTATGACAAAGTAAACAGCAAATATAAAAGAATTCTAGTTATTATTTGTTATATTTAAATTGAAGGTACACCCTGAAGCATTATAAAAGTTTATTCCTGAAGTCAAAGGAGCTCCAACAATAATTTGTTATTAAATAAATCGCAAGAAAACTATTATGGAGCCGTAATAGGGAGAAGCGTGACACTGACAGATGATTATTTTCGACTAATGTCAAAGTCAAAATACTTTACCTGCCGCAAATGCGGCAGATAAAGTAAAGGAAGGTAACCTGTTTGTTTACTTCCGGAAATCAATCTGATAATTGACGGCTTTACTGGCGGTTGGCGATAAAAAATATTAATTTCAAGTAATTTATATATAGGGTGTTTTCAAATGACACTTACAACGTTTGCATGTAGATACTTCTCGTAAAATTGGACAAAATGAAGGATTAAGGGGTCCAGCACATTTACTTTTCGAAATACAGGGTGTTAAAGTTTAAAAAAATTGAATGTTTTAATTCGATAACTTTAAAATGGATGAATAAATTGATTTGACATTTGGCAGGTTGTTTTTAAATGTAAAAGGGCATATTTTGATGGAAAAATATTTTCCAATCTTTGATCCAGTAGTGTAAATTTGGAAGAATTTGTTACCTTTCCCATTTTTTTCGCCACTGACTTTTGAAGCAACTTTTATTCAATTTTGTATTCCTCAATGGTTTTCACGTGAAAAACCAATA
Source organism: Galerucella calmariensis (assembly GCA_910591675.1). Taxonomy (NCBI): domain Eukaryota; kingdom Metazoa; phylum Arthropoda; class Insecta; order Coleoptera; family Chrysomelidae; genus Galerucella; species Galerucella calmariensis. The sequence goes on along the minus strand of CAJUYG010007084.1, from coordinate 4,209 downwards.
ACCTTTACATATCAAAAGATTTGTAGTTTTCAAGATATTTAATATTTTCATGAAGTCTGCAAGATGTCGATGTCAATTCTGTGGTGGAATGACATTAACGCCAAATCGTTTAGTCTTTCCTGGCCTGTGGAATTTCTTAAATAAGTTTTGAGGCGTTTCAGAGAAGAGAAAATCCTCTTAGGGGTACATGTGGAAACATACAGTGTTGCCAAGATCTTCCAAAGTTTGTGAATGTTCGCAAACAAGGCCTGGTTGCATTCTCCGAAGCTTCAATAGAACATGTTGGTCGATCTATACTTTGGCAAGTTTATCTGAAACCGTGAAAGGAATGCAGTCGAAAACATTCAATATTGCCACGTTTAACTATTTAAAAGCTAAAATGCTAAGTATGTATTGATAATAATTTGATATTAACACTATTTACAATATTATTAAACGCTAATTCTTCAATGTGATTGTTTTCTTGGATTTTTTCTGTTGACATTATTTTTTCAATTTATGAATATTAAAAGATGAGCACTTTTCCAAATTTGTTACGGGCTTCTTGAAGCTCTGGCAGCGTTGTACGAAAACCATAATTACCACACCCTCCAAATTACATAATTTGTAACGTCTTATTGGCAAGCGCGTGCGTGTGTTCTTCTCTCTCACTTCGTCAATTGACTGAAATTGATTTATCCAGTGGCGTTGGTCAGAGACATTTGTATTTTTAGTTTTACTTGGTAAAATAGGTACCGTACGCTATTTGTACGTGTATGACAGATATGCGCCATGTTTCCTCGCCTCTTACCGATGCCCCGTAGCTTCAGATAAACTTGCCAAACTATAGTTCAGATTCTTCCAGCCATTTTATTCACCATATTATGTCTTATTCAGCTTTTACAAAATCCCATTCTTTGTCCCCCTGGCTACGGCCTTGTTCCGTTCGGTTACGTAGGTTATAAAGAAGCTGGCAAAAAGAACAATAACATGATTATGGTATTTTATTTTATCTAGGTACTTAATAAATCCTTTATTGCTATATAAATAAATATTATTTTACGTAGTTGGCTATTATTATAACTTCTCACGATATTTACTACGAAGCCTATAATATCAGCATTATATATTAATTTATTTTTACTTTATATTATTATTAAATTGTTAACGATTGTTTGTGTTTTTACCGCCTTAGTGCGTGTAATCTATTTGAATTTTTATTTTTAAATAAAAAAAGAATAGAGATGAGAACGTGTTACGAATAGATAACTGGTATTAATTCCAGAGCTTAAGGTGTAGAGCCTTTCAGGGCTGGTCCAATGAAAACAATTAATTAAAGATACTTCAACATGACTGGTTCTTTATAGGATTAAAAAATACAAACGAAAATACCTGGACAAAACTTGGATATTCAAAAATATATCCCAGGTTCGTCAATGGGTGAATGGGTTGTTTTTTCGGGTCATAAGATCCATTTACTTGAACTGTTGCATGCAGATAAAGCATTTTCATTACACAGAGTCAAAGGCTCTTTTAAAATCAACGAATATTGCATATAAGTATTGATATCTAGTTAGCCTAGACCAGTTCCATACATAAACAAAATGTTGCGTTACCATAGCAACGAACAATAACTCATTAGAAGTATCAGTGTGAAGTTGGGCGTCAAAAAAGTAAACCAGAGTTACGCAATAAATTCTTCTGGGTGACTACAACCTGTTGAGATCAAAAGAATGCATAAGTCAAAGTAAAACTGCGCTAAGAATTTTAACAGAGATCCTAACGGGACATTGTCGCCTGAATGGGCACCTGAAAAAGCTCAAAATAGTGGAGGAAGAAGAATAGAAGAATGCAGATTTCGTGGAATGGAAGAAGAAACCTCTATCCACATACTTTCCAACTGCACAGCACTTCAGAATCCTAGAGCACAGCACCTGGGAGATTACTGGATAGAATAGGAACATTTGCCCAAGTTGAAGCCTGCAGACATCCTAAAATTCCTCCGGGAAATAGGACTATCTGTATCTGTAGAGTAGGGAGGGTGAGTGTGTAGGCTCACAGCACTTAGGCCACATGTGACCCATTGTACATCCTCCCGAGGAGTTGTCCTACTAGGTCATTGTCCATCCTGTCCTTCTCAGGAAGGTGGACAGGTCACTGGGAGACATCTCCTTTATATCGGCAGGTGTAGGCCAAGACTCACCGAACACACACTCTCTTATTGACGATAACTCCGGACACTCGCATAAGACATGCCTGACAGTTTCATCTTCCTGCTCACACATCCTGCATAGAGGTGTGTCCACTAGCCCCATAGTATGGAGGTGTTTACTTAGTTGACAGTGACCAGTCAGAAATCCTACTGTTAAACGTAGGTTTTTCCTGGTCATTGCCAAATATTTCTTCGGCGCCAGCTTCCGAGGGTCGCCCAGGGTGATCCTGGCAAAACTGCATCCTTTGATTCCATCCCATCTCTTGAGGGATTGAGCATGGGTGTAACGTTTGGCTAGTTCCGCAATTGTCGAAGTCGTTAGGCCGTAGGTGTCACTGGATCCTAGAATTTATAGTCCAGCGGCTTCCCTGGCTAAAGAATCAGCAATGCGATTTCCTTTACTCCTGTCGTGCCCTTTAACCCACCTCAGGATAATGTTGTTATCTGCCGAGACGTCAGCTAAATCTTGGTGGCACTCTAGTACTAGCCTCGATATAACGCGTTGTCTGTTCAAGGCTAATAGGGCTTGTCTACTATCAGTGCAGATTATTATGGTTTTGCCAGAAATTCCTCTTCTGGTTAGTTCTTTTGTGGCAATTGAGATACCAGCCAGTTCTGTTTGAACCACGCTGGTATTGTTTCCCATTCCCCACTTAATCTTGAGGCTCAGTGCTCTCGAGTAAACTCCACAGCCTGAGCCTTCTTTCATTTTTCAACCATCTGTATATATGCGTATTGAATTTGCAGCATCTGGCTCTGTGTTCTGTTTTATTTGAATTTTGTAGGGTTTGTTAAACAAAAACCTGGGTTCAATTGCATCTTTGGCTGCCTGCAGTAGAGGTAGCGCAGTGAGCGCTTCCTTCCATAGGCTTAACCTCAATTGGCCCATTCCTACTTCGGGGTTTACACCAGCCGTGCGCAATCGTACCATGGCCATTAACGCAACCTCCTTGACGTGTAGGTCCAGAGGGGTCAGACCAGTAATTAGTTCCATTGCTGCAGTTGGTGTTGTTCTCATGGCTCCTGTGATGTTCAAACAAGCCATTCGCTGTATTTGATATAATTTTTGGATGGCCGTTGCTTGTAGAACCTTCGGTCCCCATGCAATTGCTCCATACGTTAACATGGGTCTTATTATTGCAGTGTAGATCCAGGTGACCACACGGGGCGACAGACCCCATGTGCGTCCCACTGTCCTCCGACACTGCTCATATGCCACATATGCTCTTTTTGCTCTGCTGTGTAGATGAGAGTTCCATGTTAGTTTCCTGTCGAGGGTAATACCAAGGTATTTCACCTCTTCCGAAAAGTTTAGTTTGCTTTTGAAGATTTCGGGAGGTTTCAAACCCGATAAACTTCTTCTGGTGAAAAGGACCATCTCAGTATTTCTGGGATTGATCGACAATGAGTGTTCCTTACACCATTTTTCAATTAATTTAAGCCCATCCTGCGCTCTATCGCACAGTGTGTTCACAAATTTGCCAGTCTGCAAGATAACTATGTCATCTGCGTATGCAATTGTGTAGAATCCATTGTTGTTGAGGTGATTAATCAGGGTGTCTAGGACGGAAAATAGGACTAAAGGAACTACTAGTTTCTGAGACTCTCCTCAGAAACTGAGTAGAAATAAGAGGGCACAATAGATCTTTTAGGTCTCAGTGAATGTCACCCCAAAATACATACATACATACGAAATAAATTAAAAGAAAAAATATGTCCACCACCGAAATTGTGAAAATCGAAAAATTGGAGTATCGAGTCATCAACAGATACCTACCTGTATTTAAAGGGGTTAAGAGGTAAGCAGATTTACGAAGATATGCTTAATACCCTTGGTAATCAATGTCCTTCGTCCTCTCCAAGACCTAAGAAGTTTCGTGTGCAAAAATCTGCTGGAAAAGTTCTTGCTTCAGTTTTTTGGGATTGCCATGGAGTAATCCTGATTGATTTTTTGGATAAGTGTAGAACAATAACCGGAGATTACTATTAGACATTACTGACCACTCTACGGGAAAAAA
>CAJUYG010007083.1:0-11339 GCA_910591675.1 Galerucella calmariensis | reverse complement strand
TGATATATGGGTACCATATACCTTTAGTTAGGAGGTAAAATATTGACCTATTATTAGGTGGTCGTGGACAAAGATAAAAACAATTCCATTCTCAGTTGAATGTTTGATTTTACAAAATTTAACATCCACGTTCGAAAAGTAGTTAAATAACACAAAAAATTGTAATTTTCATTTGAAATTCTTTATAAATAAAGGTATAATGTGAACATGTGAAGCAATATTCGACAGATGAATAACTTAAAAAGTTCATTGAAAATAAGAGATTATTGTTTCACTTACCTGCATACAAATAATATGTTATATAAAAAATAATATCATTATGTTTTGGATATTCTGGATTTGATGTTCCAGACATTGTGCCCCCTAGCAGCAGCACGAGTTCGTTGGGTTGCAAGAGTTATTTGTATGCCAAGGACTGAAAGTGCTACTTTGTTGGACGAGTCTGAAAGTTGCGAGACGAGCGAAGCGAGGCGAGCAGCAGACGAGTCCAATAAATTAGTATTTCACCCGCGGCGTACACAACATTTTTTAGACGACGCAGAAGATCCAAAACTTTCCCAATTACACTGAGGAAAGAAAATAAATTATAGAGAGTTATAAACATTTGCATCAAACGGTCACAGCATGAGTTGATTTTAGGCATCAAAATACGTTCATATAAAACTACTAATTAAAAATGTACTACTACATGAAACCTCCAATAACTTTGTTGTTAATGAAGCAAAAGAAAGAAAACTATACATTTTTGGAAAGGAGAATGATTGCTCTTTCGAATGAAATCAGAAATTATAGGGTGTTCCATTTAAAATAATACATATTTTTCCCCTTGAATTTGACCAACATTAGTAAAACATCCTGTGTTGATGAGATGAAATGCCAGCCAAGCTTAAAAAATCTCTTCGATAAACTAGTGAAACTAGTGAAAACCCCATCTCTTTGGAGCAATTAATAAGCTGGGCATTTATGATTAAAATCAGTCACTCTTATTTGGGACACCCTGTATTGGTAGAATTTCATACATTAAAATGTTTTATTCCACGTTTTACTTATGATATGATCCACTGTGCACTGCACCGCGCTTTATTTAGCTAAGTCGATTAAAGACAGGATGCGGTAAAGCAGACAGGACTTTGGTTTTGGTAAAAATCAAAATGTGACAGATGTGACACCAATTCTGATATTAATGAGAATAAGAATATTTAATACAAATAATATAATGGAGAAATGAGCTTGCGGCCCCAACGAGGGTTTGTATTTGATTCATTGTGTGACAGAAGAAAAACCTTCGAGTGTAAGAAAAGACATGGGATTACTTGAGGAGAAAAAGATGCTGCGTTGGATAAAAAACAAGAGAGTTGAGTGCTGATGCGCCCGCAAGTAGACTCAGAAACAAGTCCAATGAATAGATCTTCTAATAGTACTGACTGATGTTACTTTTCGTGAATGAAACTTTTTTAAAAATTCATAATTGGATGGGCTGTTGTAAAAACCTAACTTCACTTTGACATACCTAGTATTTATAGTACCCAGAATAATGAATGCACCACAAGAAACATACCGAAGATATTGGGCACGCTCATTTATTCGCCGGTAGATCCACCAATCGACCAACTGCGTTTTTATATTTATTGGTGGATTGTAAATGGAAGAAATGACGCGTTTATTTATTACCTACAGTTGCATCAACCAAAATTGCAAACCACTCCACCGTTGTATCGAGGTGGTGGATAAATTTGGTGGTTTACAAAATTACAGCTTAACCTCAAAAAACTAACGATTTTTGAAGGGGTCAAAGAAATGGACGAATTTATAGGAATAGATTTAAAATGTGGTAAAACAAGGTATAAAAACGGCGATATTAACAGCGTCAGAAATTGAAAAAAATTCAAGTGGAACTATCAGATGAACTGCTACTCCGAAATCTAGAGGCTCAAATAACTACAGCACTTTTCAAAGTATCTTCATTCATTTCGTAAATTTTTGCTAATAACAACAATCAACTTAGAAATGGATTGTCAGTGGTCAGATGATTTAAACAACAGCAACTGCGTTTTTTTTATGTGCCACTGATGACTCTAACATGTCGTTGCAGCGGAGACTGACGTCATTCAACCAATGGTGAATAAATGATGTAGAAAAAAACGTGCCTTTATTATTCTTTTTTTTTAATTTCTTGGGAAATTAAACCACAATATTTTTAAATTCTTTATTTCAACGTTTCGGTACCGTTCCAGCTACCGTTGTCAAGAAAAAATAAGTAGAAATTAATTTTTATCCCTAACTGACACAACAGAAAAAATTTGACAACTAGACAATCAAAAATTATTTTGAAGTTTGAGACTGCAAAATTTTGTTATCAAATTTTTATTAAGGTCCATTCATAGTAGATCATATCTGTGGCAAAATGTGAAATGAAATATTTCATTTTATGACATTCCAACGATATGATAGTCTACTAGAAATGGATCCAGTGAAGTGCACGTTCCAGGAACGGTTTTTATTGGGATAGCGCGTTTTTTCCGCTTATATTGGAAATGTTGTTAATAAAACGCGTTTCTTGATAGTTTGTTTGTGTATGAATATTTAAGTTTTTGAAATATGTATACTCAGTTTTGTGATTTTGTGTATTGAAATGTGTATCGATTAACAACTATTCAAATTATAAATCATAAGAAAACCTGGATAAAAACTTATGATGCTATCCTGATAACGCAGGTAATTGATTATTGGAAATTTCTCTTTCTAACATTGGTAACCAAATTTGACTACATTCGGCTGAAATACTAGCTACACATTTATCTGCATTTAGTTGTATTGAAGCACTTTCTTTGATTTTCCGTCTTTTATTATTGGGTTCTTTTAATATTATTTTTGATGAATCCCATTGAATTTGATGACCCTCTTCCCAAGCATGTTTGCAAATAGCTGACTTAAAGAATTCCCTATCTTTGATATATTTTTTGTGTTCGTTTATTCGTACTTTCAATGGTCTAGATGTTTCACCTAAATAAAATTTGTCGCATTCACATGATATTTGATATATGCAGTTTTTTGGTTTCGTTTTTGTGAGTATTGATCTCAATGTATTATTCGATTTAAAACTAGTTCTAATATTGAATTGGTTACCAATTTTTTTAATTCTTTCTGATAAACCCTTAACATACGGTATTGTCAAGTTTCTAAAAATTATGTTAGCTGAATTATTAATATCATTGTTATGGGGTATTAACAATGAGCCCCTCTCTATATGCTTAATCTCCTTATTTACAAATTCTGTAGGGTAATTACTGTTATTTAAAACATCTTTTAAAAAAGTTTTCTCCTTTGTAAATTGATCATCACTAGAACAAATGATTCTGGCTCTATCGTATAAAGATTTTACTATCCCTTTTTAACGCTTATAGAATGATTAGAGTCAAAATTCAAATATCTATTAGTGTGTGTTGGTTTGCGGTATACACTCGTTTCATACCCTGTAGATGTTTTATTAATAAGAACATCTAAAAATGGCAAAAAATTGTTATTTTCAATTTCAAATTTTATAGATTCCTCTCCTTCATTTATATTTTTTTAAAAATCATTAAGAGATATTAAATCATGAGGCCATATTGCGAAGATGTCATCTACATATCTCCACCAGACAATTGGTTTTAATTTTTGATTATTTACTATTTCGGCTTCAAAATGTTCCATGTAAATATTCGACAAAATTGGTGAGAGACAAGAGCCCATGGCAGGACCGAAATTCTGTTCATAAAAATCATTATTGAATTGAAAATATGTTTTTGTTATACATAATTTTAATAATTCTATTATTGCTGTTACGCTCAATTTGGTTCTTTCTGTAAGGGTCTGATCAATTTCTAATTTTGATTGGACAAGTTCTATTGTTTTTTGTACCGGTACATTCGTGAAGAGACAACTACCTACATCAAAACTGACCAAATAATGGTTTTTGTTGAAATTCAAATCTGATAGCTTTTCTATTTAAAAATATTGTGGTTTAATTTCCCAAGAAATTAAAAAAATAATAATATACCACAAGGAACATACAGAAGGTGCCTATATTACATCAATCGTTTGATTTTATTTTGTTACCTAGTGACGATTCAACATATCCATAGAAACCGTAACGTCCATTTAATGTAAGTTACCATAACAACGTTCAGTCAAAGTCACAAATTCCGGTTTCGAATGGAAGCACTACAAAAACCGCAAATCATTTGCCACTCCGAAAAAAACATAAACTATTCAGTACATGATGTAAAGTGGATACCTTGCTCGGCAAAATTCGTAGCCCTAGGAGGCAAAGCAAACGGATCCGGTATAGCTGAGATATATTCATTAACAAACGATGGTGTCGAAAAAGTAAGTGAGTTCGCTACAAAAGATTATTTCAAGTGCAGCACATTCGAGGCATCCAGTTTACGCAACAGACATTTAGCAACTGGTGATTTTTCCGGACGACTACAAGTATGGGATTTGGAAAATACAATATGGCCGGTGTATAAAACCACAGCTCATACATCAATAATAAACGCCATCGACGGCGTAGCAGGTACCAGTTCCGGATGTGGAGCACCAGAAATAGTGACAGGCTCTCGTGACGGAACCGTTATGGTATGGGACGTACGACAAAAAGATACACCAGTAGCCAAATTTATTCCTTCCACAGAAGCTTCTGCTAGAGATTGTTGGTCAGTGGCATTCGGTAATTCCTACAATAACGAAGAAAGAGTTGTAGCAGCTGGATATGATAACGGCGATATAAAAATGTACGATTTAAAATCTATGTCTTTACGATGGTCTAAGTGTGTTAAAAACGGAGTTGTTGGATTACAGTTCGATAGGAAAAATATTCCGATGAATAAATTGGTTGCGACTACGTTGGAATCGAAAATATTTTGTTACGACATCAAAACAAAACATCCTAAAAAGGGTTATGCTTGCGTTACGGAAAAAGCCCACGCTTCTACGGTTTGGAGTGTTAAACATCTACCTCAAAATAGGGAGATCTTTATGACTACCGGTGGAGCTGGAAGTTTGTGTTTATGGAAATACACGTATCCGGATAAGAGAGTTGAGAAAGATGCTGACGGTATACCGTATGGAGTAGCTGGAGAATTATCTAATTTACAAAATTCTACTTTATCCGAACAACCTATAAGTTCTTTCGATTGGTGTGTAGATAAGTTAGGTTTAGCTGTTTGTTCTTCATTCGATCAAACTGTTAGAATCTTAATTGTAACTAAACTAAATCTGTATTAATATAAGAATTAAAGAGTTTTTTATTCTAAAATCTAAGTTTAATTGGAACTTCATAATGTGAGATTAGCTACTTCTAGTCCAGTAACTGAAGGAGGAAAAAAAGGCAAAGTTAACATTAATGACGCCCTGTTTTCATCTTCCGGTTGGAAGTTGCATTTGGTACATCATTAAACATGAGACAAAGTTCTGCATGAAAAGGCGTGCGAGGGCGGAGAAAATGGCCCCAAAAGACCAGGAAAATAGGTTTTCAGCCAATATCTCCTAAAATATGGCAGTTAGAGATTTTCGATTCAGATAAAAATGTGAAGTTCAGATCATTTTCTACAAAAATGGTCCTCATGATTTTTTTCGCAATATTAATATTTTCTGCAAAAAAATCGGGTTGAAATACCGGAAATTTTGAGATTTGTGAAATATGCAAGTTTTGTACAAAATTTGAGCTGGGGGGTGTTGGAAATCCATTATTTTCAATGTTTTCGATTGTGGAAACCAATTGTAGATGGCGCCACCTCATTTTACAGATTGGGAAAATCCTCGGTGCCATAAATGAGAAACCCTGTAACCAGACACTTTTGATGGATATTTATGTTTCCGAGGGTCTTGTTTTCCTCTCAGATGAGGCCTCAAGATATACTTATTAGGAAAACGGGCTATAAGATTAATTCTAGCGAGATGGACCTTACCAGTGGACCTGAATCTAGCAACAATCAGCTTTGCACATGTGGCAAAATACTGAAGTTCATTAGGCTTTTGGTAAGGAAAACTGAAAATGCCTCAAGAGTGAAGAATATTTACCCATAATACTCAGCAACAATTTTTTACAGATTCTCCGCAAATTTTTGCAAATTTTTTTGCAACCAGACTAATTGAGGTTTTTGGAATAACGAGTTATAAACGTTCTCCATGTTTCATTTATTATAGAAAAATATATTTTTATTTATTTATTCATCAACGGGAGAACCCAATATAATGATACAAGAATAATACATTATAGACTAAAATATTACATAGAAAATTTTTAACAAAAGTACAAGAGATTCGCGGGTTAATTGTCCGTGAATTGATGAAAATACATTGCAATTATGACATAAATCTGTTCGTCTCCAGTCATCATCTGATTCTTGGTCAAGAACTTCTTCTGGGTCTAGAGCTCCCTCTAGCTCTACCTCGTCAACAATTTCTTCTGAGTCTACAGTTTCCTCTAATTCTACCTCTTGGGATAACATATTATCCCTGTCTTTATAATTCGAACACTGGCGTGACTTACACGAACCACAAATAGATGAGCAGACGACACGAGCGCCACGTAGAGCACACGCGCGGCGAACGACGGAGGAACGAAAGTATAAATTATAGCGTATACATTTAGATATACTGGTTTTTCCCCGGGGTATCAAAGGTATGACTTATATACATCGATGGAAAGGTGGGAATTCCCCCATTACACTAGTTAAGGTGTTAAAATGTTAGAAATAAAGAGCAGGGAGAAAAAAACCACCAAAAAAAAGTGCGTTTTTTCCTTGAGCCCGCGTTTTCTAATTTTATTGAAAAATGGACGACTTCGTCAAAAAACGTAATTGCACAATCGGAAGGTAGACATTCTTAGCTTTCAAATGATGTATCATAGAGACCAATCGGATCATCTATAAATTTTTAATTGATGGTTGTTCACAAAATTTCCCCGCGATCCAAAAACAGCAGAAATTTGGGATTCAATAAACAACGATTAAATGAAAATTAAAAAAAATTAGTGTATACAAATTTCATGGATGACAAGGGACCTTATGAGGACCCATAATCAAGTAAATTTTGAGTGAATTAGTGCAATACAAAAAAAATAGGAACAAATTCTTGGCGAGGTCAAAATTTTTGTAGAAAATTAACTGAACTAATTTTTATCTGAACCAAAAATCTCTAACTGCCATATTTTAGGAGATATTGACTGAAAACCTATTTTTCTGGTCTTTTGGGGCCATTTTCTCCGCTCTTGCACGCGTTTTCATGCAGAACTTTGTCTCATGTTTAATGAGGTACCAAATGCAACTTCCAACCGGAAGATGAAAATAGGGCGTAATTAATGTTAACTTGTTTCCTTTATTTACTGGAATATTCTATGGGTTTTAGTTTCAACCGAATGTCATAGTAACACATTTGGATTAATTGCAAATTTATCTTTCTAGCATTGGTACCTAACCCAAAGAATTCATTTTCATGAGAACAGATACTTTGTTTTTGTTACTGAAGTGACAGAAAAACTAGGCAAAGTAGGAAAGCTCTACAGCCTCATAAAAGATAAACAAGAGACCATATATTTTGTCTGTATCTTTCTTATATATGTTACAGAGAAAGAGAAAGTTGATGCTCCAGTAAGAGTTGACTCTCCCTAGGTGAAGTCGACTATTACTGGTGTTTTCAGTAAAAGTTCATAAGAACCCAAAAGTATTGAAATTTGATTTACATGTACTAGTCAGAGTTGACTATATCTAGATAAAGTATACTTCCACTGTCTGGAGATAGTAGAAGTAGACTTTTTTGCGAAGAACACGTCAACAGGTCCACAACAAATGAAAAAGCAGAACATTTATTAACAATTAATAATTAACCCCTACCACAACCTAGTACGTATATTTGTCTCCATTTTATGATAAATATAGATATATGTAGGTAATAACTATATTAACCTACCATAACCTAAAACTTAATTAATTTACTAGTAAATTTGTCTCTACAATGAACGAACAAGATATTATTCAAATGTAAATGAATATTTTGTGACTGTTATAACAAAATATCAATCTAAACAAGCGCACACTCAATCCAGTTACAACACAATGTATGTCTCTATCGCACTAATGGCAACTGCTCTTGATAGTGAGGTGGTGGAGATAGGCAAAACAAAGCGCAAGTGAAAATCTCCCAGTGAATCAAGTCCTACTAATTCACAGCAGACACAGCTAACTTTTCCTAGAAAAAGAGTGTTTATTCATTTCAAATCAACTTTTACTGATGTGTTTAGTAAGAGTTGACTCTGTCTGGGAAGAGTCAACTCTTACTAATCGACTTTCCCTGTAACATATACAAAACACATGTTCAATCGGCCAGTTCTACTTCTTCCAGTCAATAATCTGTCTTCAAACTGTTCTAAGGAGGAATGGTAATGAAAAACCCTGGAATAAACAGTGAGTGAGGGTTTACACAGTTAACTCAAGTGAGTAGTATACTTCACTCCCATAACAGCCTCAGTAACTCTTCGAGATGACATGACCATACCACTTAATGTTGTACAGAGCTTCAATCATGAACTGAAAGAAGAATGGACAATAGCCATTTCACCATTATGCTTTCAAAAAGCGTATCATCAGGTAGTAAACTGATTGAAAAAAACATCAGATTGGATAGGGACAGGGATTAGAGTAGGTACATCCCGCACTTCAATGTGTATAATGTGTATAATATATTCATTTTAGGTGAAGGTATTTGTAAGGTATATGAAAACAAAAAATATTATTACATAATATAATTTCAGCAATTATATAAATATATCAAGACATAAAAAAGTACAAAATATACAATATTTGTACAATATAAAATTATATGTATATATTTGTATATAATTGGACCTACAAATACGGTAGGAAGAAAGAGGAGTATACAGTTACAAAATTTTATTATGAGTGTATAGTTTCAAAATTTACAATCTCAAAAATGTTTGTATAAGAAAATTTTAATAAACTGCGTTTCAATTCACCCATTTCGGTCATTAGTAATATTTTGTATATACTATAACTATAAGAAATTAAAATTGATAAATTACATTATACTAATATTATTATAATGAATGTTGGTATTTTTTAAATAAGTACGAACCACTATTTATTTTAATCCCAATTTATTATTGATATAAGTATATTTTTACCAAACATTAATTTTCACTTTTAAAAATACTGCTTCATTGAGGTAGTAGGTAGTAAGCTTTTGATAATAAAAGTTTCTTTGAAACGTCCGCTCCTCCTTCTTTCCTAGATTTTTCAAATGGCACGGAGTATCAAATATTCCAATATTTGTTTTTGTAAAATTACCATTCCTAATTTCAGCATATCCGAAAGAATACTTCATAATTCCATTTTTGTGTGCCATAATGTTGTCAAGTCTCTCTGAAGAATGTATCCCTTCAACGTTATCATATTTTTTTAATTAAAATGTTCTTTTTCCAATAACAATCACATACACATTTGCAGATCATATACATCTTTTTAAAAAAAGCAATATTTTTCAATATAATTGTTTCATAGGTATCATATCCCTACGATTATATTTCAGACTACTGACTTTAAGTAAATAGCCATTCAGATGGGTGCTAACTGCTTATAGATACTTCAGATAGAGGCAACAAGCCATAGAGCACTGTGACAGCTTAAGCCTCCCACTTTATATTTGTCACTTACATGCTGACGGGCTCCGAGCTGGCTTGTTGGCTCTATCTGTCGTATCTCTAAGGCTAAACGTCCTTGATGTCGATGCACCCTTAATATTTCCCTTCTTCTCTTTTTAGATTATTATTTAAATTTGAATCATCCAACTTTTTAATATAAGACCGAGAGACTATAGAAACAAATATCATAATATAAAAAAGCATAGTTATATTGCCACCGTATAAATAGCTATTTTTCTTTATATTTTTAAATTTTAAGCGGCAAAAGCCGGCGTCGTTTTTGTCGGCCTTGGCCAGTTTTTTAAGCACAAGCTTAGTTTTTAATCTTTTTGAGACATATTATCAAATAATAATTTTGTCATGTAAAAAATCGGAGCTGAAATATACTTATTTTAACCTGTGCAAATTGAATTAACTTGGAGGCGCTGATGGTGCTGAAGGATAATTAGATTGTCCCTTAATACTGTCGTTATATGATGGAGGAGGTGGTTCTACCTTTTCATCTGAAATATCAAAAAATATTCATAAGAAAGAATATGAAGATAAGAATTGGCTAAAAGTATTCCCATATTTTGACTATTTCCTGTCATACCGGAAGTTGTATATAATTTGTTTTTTTTTTCAATGTGACTACTATGAGACTCACCACCTAATATCTCAAAACTATCACCCTTAGCTAATTGTGCTTTCGATGGTGCAGACGGAGCTTCATCTGTTATCGGAGCACTTGCAGAACTTGATGCTGCTCCAGGTCCATAGGGTGTTCTAAAACCTACATCTCCAATGGGATACGGTGGAGCTTTCTCTGGCGAATAGGGTGGAGGATTTATACTCTGATTGACGCCAGGTGGAAATGCTGGAAATGAACCTATGAACAAGAATGAGCATTAGCAATTGATACTTTTCTCATTAGCTCAATTAACCCTTCGCCGACCCCTCGTAATACTTAACAACAAAATATAAATTTTCCAAAGAATAGTTTCCAAAATAATAACCAAAGGAATGTGTTTTATCCTTCGAATCACAGTAATAAGAAGGATGTTGTAGTTTTGTTTTGGAAATTCTATTTTTCCATTTCTCGACCCTCGTATCGTTTGTCAGCAAATTTTGAATATGGAATACGAAGGACTATTGAATTGTCAACCTTCGTGCAAAATTTGAACGCGAGACATCGATATATGGCATTACAGTAATGGAAAGAATGTTGTAGTTTTTTTTTTGAAAATTATGATTATTCAATTTTGTCGACCCTCGTATCGTCTGTCATCGAATTTTGAATATAGATCACGAAGGGCTATTATATTATCAACCTTTGTGTGAAATTTGAACGCCTGAAATCGATATATGGCATTACAGTAATGGAAATAATGTTCTAGTTTTTTTTTTGAAAATTCTTATTTTTCAACTCTCGTATCGTTTGTAAGCGAATTTTGAATGTGGAATACGAAAGACTATTGTTTTATCAACTTTTTTGCGAAATTTAAACGCGGGACATCGATAAATGGCATTACAGTAATAAAAAGGAATACGGAAGACTATTATATTATCAACCTTTGTGTGAAATTGGGATGCGAGACATCGATATCGGGATCGCCGAGTTGTACCACAAGATATCAGGTAGGTTTAATCCTACCGTCGA
>CAJUYG010007082.1:0-11343 GCA_910591675.1 Galerucella calmariensis | reverse complement strand
TTAGAAATCAAAAAACCTAGAACATGCCTCACGATGGTATGATGGAAGAGTATAACTTTTTGAAGAAATTATATACCATTACCAGACTTGGAAAAAATGTTATACACTGGTACCCAGATGGTTCAAAAGCGATAGAAAAAACTGGGATAGAATAGGAGTGTGAGGGCCAGGAACCCAGCACTTTGAAAGTTTGGGGAAAACTACAAGTATTTTCCAAGCGGAAAGTCACGCCATAAGAATCTGTGCCCAGTTCAATATTGACAAAGCATAAATTATAAGGAGAAGGATTATCATAATGTCGGATAGTCAAGCAGCTATTAAATCACTGAGCTCTTATGTAATCAGTTTCGAAGTGGTGTGGGAATACCCAGGCAAACTCAATGAACTAGGCGAGAACAATATCATAATCACTTTACTGTGGATTCCAGGGCACACTGAAATAGGAGAAAATGAAATATCGGAGGGAGTAGTAGAGAAGAGGACTGAAACACCCTTTTGAGCGCCAGAAGCCTTTTGCGGTATCAGCTTCAATGTAATATTGGAAGAAATACGCAATGCTAGAGAAAATAAAAGGTCTGACAATTGGAAAGATCTAGTAGGATTTGAACAATCAAAGATTCTGCTTGGTGACTACAACCAGTTGAGATCCAATGAATGCATAAGTCAAAGAAAACTGCACTAAGAGTTTCAACAGAAATTTTAACGGGCCATTGTCACCTAAATTAACACTTGAAAAAGCTTAAAGTAGTGGAGGAAGAAGAAAGGAGATTATGGGATAGAGAGGACATTCACATGAGTTAAAGCCTGCAAGCCTCCTGAAATTCCTCCAGGAAATTTTTTTTGATATTAACTCAAACCGACCTTCCTTGGAATCTTCATTTAATATGTTTATCCCGAATGATATTTCTTTTTCATTTTGTGTTTAAAAAAATTGTATTTCTGTTATTAATCCTTTGCATATTGGAATTATTTAAAGACATAATGCTCCTTTATATTATTTTGCTCCAAGAATAATTGGTCGCTGGGGTTTGCGCAAATTCCCAACGAGTAGGCGGGTGTATGAAATTAAATGATGTAGGTCTATTAGAATATGAATAAATCATTTTGTTGCATATTCCTTCGTTAGGTTCATTATTGGAATGCCATTGACGAAACTTTGAGCTCAATTACTTGAGTGAGAAATACTAGAAACAATTGTATTGTGTCTACTTAAAATTGCTTTGTAACAAACAACGCCGTCATTGTCTGAGTTTCTCATTTGAATGTTTCTAGCTAGCTATCACACGTCATTGAAGAATTAAGTTTGTATGGTTCAGTTACGACTATTTTTGTCACTTGTCAGAATCTGACATTTTGGTGGTTTTAACCAATAGCAATATATTATTTCAGCCAATCATTCGGTATTATACCGATAATTCTGCTTCCTCATCGATAATACCTTGTTTCCATATAAACGTCAAAATTTTACTATGTATTTGTCATTTTTCACAACTAGAAGTGCTTCGAAGTTTATTGAAAAATGAACACAAACCGATTCAGTGCCATCACCCAAGAGAATATTAAACATTCAGGTAATACGAAATTTTAAATTGTTGAAAAAAAGAATCTTCCCAAATACAACTCGTTCTCCAAATTGTATCACCTAATTTCCCATTTTCATCACTCAAACTTGTTTATTTGAGGCAAAAACATTCAAACAAATCGAATTTAGATAAAATTCCTCGTCCTAACGGACTCAAGATTTTATCAATCGGTTTGTTTTCATATTTTTGCCAAATAAATAAATTTTCTTGGAAAAGAAAAAAAATATCGATAAAATTTGGAGCACTCGTGGTATTATCAACAGTTAAAACACAAGAGCTTTTTTTTATCGGATAAATTTCTCTTTGCAACGAAACAGTTTTGCCAATCACTAATTTTACGAGAAAAACTGACATGATATTATCTAATGTCAGTTTTTCGAGCAAATTTAGTGATTGGAAAAACTTTGAGTTTAAGAGAAATTTATCTGATAAAAGAAAAGATCAAGTGTTTTTTGGCAAGATAAATTAACGAAAGAATATATGGATGAACAACAAAAATAATTATCTTTATTAACTTGCGACTCATTGTCATTGTGTAAAAGTGACGTCCCCTTACTAGATTGAGATCGAGATTGAGGAAGAGGAGTTTTTATCGGATAACAACTTCTCTTCCTCAATATCTAGTGAGCGGACGTCACTTTTACACAATGACAATGAGTCGCAAGTTTGGTTACTTATAATTTCACAGCAAATTATTGTTGTCCATAATTGTCGTTAATTTATCTTGCCAAAAAACACTCAAGCTTTTCTTTTATCAGATAAATTTCTCTACAACTCAAAGTTTTGCCAATCACTAAATTTGCTCGAAAAAATGACATTAGATAAAATTAGTGATTGGCAAAACTGTTTCCTTGCAAAGAGAAATTTATCCGATTATTTTTTTCACTTGTCAAAATCAGACATTTTGGTGGTTTTAACCAATAGTAGTACATTATTCTAGCCAATCATTCGGTATTATACTGATAATTCTGCTTCCTCATCGATAATACCTTGTTTACATTGAAACGTCGAAATTTTACTTTGAATTTGTCATTATTGACAACTAAAAGTGCTCCGAAGTTTATTGAAAAATAAACACAAACTGAATCAGTGCCATAACCCAAGAGAATATTGAACATTCAGGTAATACAAAATTTTTAATTGTTGAAAAAAATAATCTTCCCAAATACAACTCGCTCTTCAAATTTTATCACATAATTTTTTATTTTCATCACTCAAACTTGTTTATTTGAGGCAAAAACATTCAAACAAACCGAATTTAGATAAAATCCCTAGTCCTAACGGACTCGTGATTTTATCAATCGGTTTGTTTTCATATTTTTGCCAAATAAACAAGTTTTCGTGGAAAAGAAAAAATTATCGATAAAATTTGAAGCACTCGTGGTATTACCTTTGATAAAAAAAGCTCTTGTGTTTTCACTGTTGATAAATTAACTCCAATGTTAAAATGTCTTACACCTGGAAATTTTATTGTCACTTAGACATCGATAAAAAAGGTGCATCCTTTTTTATCGCGATAAAAACTCCTCTTCCTCAATATCTAGTAAGGGGACGTCACTTTTACACAATGACAATGAGTCGCAAGTTGATAAAGATAATTATTTTTGTTGTTCATCCATATATTCTGCCGTTAATTTATCTTGCCAAAAAACACTCGATCTTTTCTTTTATCTGATAAATTTCTCTTCAACTCAAAGTTTTTCCAATCACTAAATTTGCTCGAAAAACTGACATTAGATAAAATCGCTCCACCTTCGTTGTCGCGATTTTATCATGTCAGTTTTTCTCGTAAAATTAGTGATTGGCAAAACTGTTTCGTTGCAAAGAGAAATTTATCCGATAAAAAAAAGCTCTTGCGTTTTTACTGTTGATAATTCTGCTTCCTCATTGATAATACCTTGTTTACATTGAAACGTCAAAATTTTACTTTGAATTTGTCATTATTGACAACTAAAAGTGCTTCGAAGTTTATTGAAAAATGAAAACAAACCGATTTAGTGCCATCACCCAAGAGAACATTTCATACAAAATTCCACTCCACAATTGATAAAAAATAATATTCCCAAATACAACCAGCTTTTCAAATTTTGTCACATAATTTTTCATTTTCATCACTCAAACTTGTTCATTTAAGGCAAAAACATTCAAACAAACCGAATTTAGATAAAATCCCTCGTCCTAACGGACTCGTGATTTCATCAATCGGTTTGTTTTCATATTTTAGCCAAATAAACAAGTTTTCGTGAAAAAGGAAAAATTATCGATGAAATTTGAAGCACTCGTGGTATTACCTTTGATAAATTAACTCCAATGTTAAAATGTCATATTCCTGGAAATGTTATTGTCACTTTGACATCGATAAAAAAGGTGCATCCTTTTTTATCGCGATAAAAGCTCCTCTTTCTCAATATCTAGTAAGCGGACGTCACTTTTACACAATGCCAATGAGTGGCAAGTTTGGTTAATAAAGATAATTATTGTTGTTGTTTATCCATATATTCTGTCGTCAATTTATCTTGCCAAAAAACACTCGAGCTTTTCTTTTATCAGATGATTTTCTCTTTAACTCAAAGTTTTGCCAATCACTTAGTTTGCTCGAAAAACTGACATTAGATAAAATTTATCATGTCAGTTTTTCTCGTAAAATTAGTGATTGGCAAAACTGTTTCGTTGATGAGAGAAATTTATCCGAAAAAAAAAGCTCTCGTGTTTTTACTGTTGATAAAAAGTCGATGACGTTGCAAAACAAAATATTGTGATATTGCCAAGCTGTAATTTTTTCCTTCACTTAACGAAAACTAGAAAAGTCAATCTGATGTTACATTGACAGTTCTTCTTTCTCATTGTTCCGTGCCTCGTAGGGCGTAAGTTAAAATTATTTATTCAAAAATAAAAGGTTTGTATGATAGGCTTGATCAATTTAATATAAATATTCATTCATGGAAAACTATGGATAAGATACAGGAAACAGTAACCAATTATTCTATATTCGAATGAACATTCAAGTATTTTACATAGAAAAGGGTTGAATGACGAACTGTAGGTTCTTATACCTTATTATGTGCTCTACAGAACCATCTTCAAGAGCACTGTAAGAGTTTACGCTAATAGGAATCAATCATCATCATGCAAATTTAAATATTGTCTCTTATACAATATCTTTTATATTTTTTATAATAAAAATAGAATGGAAAATAATATATCGAATTCGGTAGCTGTCTACGTGTAGGTGTGCTATTTTATATATAGCTGTGATAATCCACCAAAGCAAATTAAAATAATGAAATTTAAAGTCAACATTCCTTTATCAACAAATGGAATAACCTGCTCAAAGTCTCTGCTCCTCCTGCTAATAGTTTGCAATCGCATGACAATTTTATTAAGTCGCTACCTGCCTGATTTTATATTGTATTTCAAAAAAGTTTTACTTGTGTGAATGATGAAAACAATAACTTGTGATTATACATTTCATTTCAAATAGGTGAACTGGTTGGTTATTACGATACAATTATTTAATCTAAACATTTATGCTCCTCTGAAATAATTCCACAATAATTTCAGAACTGCTTTCTTTTTTTGTGAGTGGGCCACTCAAAACAGTCCACCCTGTTATTTGGCAATCTTCATTGAATTAAAAAAAACAGGCCCTTTTTTGTTTTAATTTGTGTGTTATAAAATAACTGTACCTAATTAATTTAATAATAGTTTGTAGTGATTTTGAAAATGTGGAAATAAAGCAAATTGGATGAAGATATACACAAAATCAAACACAAGATTTTCACTACTCCACCACAAAATCACAAAATCACTATCTCCATCATCACTGTCAAAATTAATAATAAGTGTGGGCACATCCTGTCTATCGAATACTACTTCTCTATCCCACCAATCTTGTATAATTTTTTCAGTGTGCTCTACTGTCTTTTACCAAATATCAGGAGTTAATTTTTCTAAAGACTTTTTCCATGCACCTAATGCTTGTTTTGTTGAATAACCATCAGTTCCCACATGATCCCTATACAATTTTATAACTATGCCCCAAATATGTTCAATTGGGTCGAACATACACTGGTGAGGGAAATCTAAGCACTTTGTGGTCATATTTTTCAGATAATATTTCAGCTTTATATACTGTTGGTGGTTTATTCCCACAAAAATGTATATATTTAAACAAAATAAGTTATCTCAGTATTACCATAATATATTGAAAGATGTTCATATCAAGTTACAGTCGAACTTAATTCAATAATTGGGTTTTGAAGGAAGTATTTTCGAAAGGAACATCATTTTGTAGCAACCAGTTCTGTATATCAGCATTTTCAGTAGCTGTTGTTGGTACTTTATTGATATTGATCACTGTACTGTGATAACTTGCATTATCCATTACAATTGTGGCAGGTTCTTCCAAGTTCACTAAGGGCCATTTGTATGTAACGTAGTTAACCAATTGATCAACTGAACCAGGTCCACATGTTGACCATAGTCAAATCAATCAATCGTTGTACGAAAGATGTTCGTGTTGTGGTCAGTTGAACCACAGTCAAATTAATATTTTTATGTTGGTTATCCGAATCTCTAGTAACATTCGAGCATTTCATCAATATTGTTGGTACTAACTTGAAAAATCGTCACAGTTTTTGTATACTGTGAAATCGTTAATCAATGACAGTCAATGATCAAAAGTTTGCTTGGCGTTAAATATCTTTTTGTGTGTTCTCTTTGAAGTGAAAGGATGGCAGATAAAGAAAACAAGCGTACTCCAAATTTTCGTGCATTTGAAGAATCGACGTTGATTTCTTTAGCTGCTAAGTATAAAAACGTTATAGAGTGTAAGAAAACGAATACAGAAAGATCTCGGCATGAGAAAAATTTGTGGCTTCAGTTGGCTGAAGAATTTAATTCTATCAGTGCAACTACGCAACGAACAAGTTGAATGACGTGGTCTATATAAAAAAATTAAATTGCAGTGCCTTTTGATATTCTGAATCTATCCAAAAACTCATTTTCCGTCCACTTTCTAAAATTATTTTCTCTTGTTCGAAATATGCGAGCGTTTCTCATTAAACCTAAAACCCAGTATAAAATATCAATAAGGTATAAAAGTCGTATACAAATAAGTAAATAAACCTTCTCCCACTTCTCTCATCATTTCTAGAAAATCCTCATCATCCGTTAACTCTTCAAAATAATCCACGTTTTCCATTGTAAACAATAAAAAGTTGTAAAATTATAGGTTATATAACAGTCAATTATAAGATATGTCACATCAGAATTTGACGGTTATTCCATGAACTTTAGTTAAACCACCATTTTTGGTGGTTCAGTAAGGGCCAGTTGTATGTAACGTAGTTAACCAATTGATCAACTGAACCAGGTCCACATGTTGACCATAGTCAAATCAATCAATCGTTGTACGAAAGATGTTCGTGTTGTGGTCAGTTGAACCACAGTCAAATTAATATTTTTATGTTGGTTATCCGAATCTCTAGTAACATTCGAGCATTTTATCAATATTGATGGTACTGATCGTTAATTAATGACAGTCATTCATCAAAAGCGTGCTTGGCGTTAAATATCATTTTGTGTGTTCTCTTGGGAGTGAAAATGTGGCAGATAAAGAAAACAAGCGTAGGTACGCCAAATTTCAGTGCATCTGAAGAATCGACGCTGAGTTCTCTAGTTGCTAAGTATAAAAACGTTATAGAGTGTAATAAAACGGATGCAGAAAGTTCTCGGCATAAGACAAATTTGTGGCTTCAGTTGGCTGAAGAATTTAATTTTATCAGTTCAACTACACACCGAACAAGTGATGTGCCCTTAGTTGCATAGTTAACTCATGAGTTAACCAAAATAATTCTTGACTACGTTTCGTACAACACCCTAATAGCTGTGATCGTGGGTTAACCATAGACATTAGGTTAACTATGCTTCACACAACTGGCCTTAAAAGTTTTCTTAAAGTTTCCAAGGTTATGTGTTCCTCTGAAAAAATATCGTGTTAGTTAATTGTGAATGAAATAAAACTGTGGATTCAATATACTCACTGTTTCCATACATTTCGGAAAGCATTTTGATCAAAGTTATCAATTTCAACAGTAGGTTTTATGCGTTGTCTCTTGTTAGGTGGGCTTTTAGGCTGTTCACCTCTAATATTCTTGGCGGCAATACGATTAACAGTGGTAACGCTAAGCTATAAAGCTTCTGCAACTCTCTACAATAATAATTACTTCAATTTTATGAAAGAATAATATATAAAGTCTAATTAACCTAACCTAACATTGAAAACATTTAACCATTTACATTTGAATATGTGAGAATGATATTAATAATGATGAATACAAATAGCGAATACTATTACTTACGTCTCTTACAGCAGTAAGCGGGAGAAGCGGCCCCTATTTTGGCATTCTTATTTAAAATAACTTAACAAAGATGTTACCATCTCTTGACATTTACTGTTCAGCTGCTTGGCATTTTATTACCTACACACTGCAGATTTGCCTAAATAATTAGTAATGAAAATAACTTTTTTTTTAATCTTGAAGAAGCAATGAATTTAAAAGCACCAAAAAAACTTGTAAATATTAGACGATGATCGAATGTCAATAAACGTCAAAACATACTGGGGAATTTCACCAGTTGATCTGACAACGTCTTGAACTTTTGCCAACCCGCTAGCTGTAAATTGCCCTGGCTATTGAGGATAAATTGTATTTACGGTTGGTAAATTAATATTTATTCTGATAAGCAGGAAAGTAACTAAAAATGATGTCATCGTCTTTTCCATGTCTTTTCAGTAGTAATACCCCTAGGGTCTTGATAATACCTAGATATTTATCAAGACCCGAGGAGTATTCGATAAGATAATTTTTTACTTTGTAGATATCAAAAAATTGATTGTCAATCTGACGCTTAATACTTTTCAATACAAATTATTATTCATTTTTATTTAAAACTACACCTGTGAAAAGTACAATTGGTAAATTAATTGAATTGTTAGATGCAATAGCAAATCTTTCCGACATTTTTAATCCAGTTGTCAGTTTGACGTTCATTTAATTTTTAATAAAACATAAACACCAAACTGAGAACACCACATGTAGGGTATTATCGCTGTAATACAGCGGTGATTGGATGAAATTTTACACATGACTTGAAATTGAGTAATTTGATTGGTTACTATATCCAGTAAAAAATTATCAGTAGTAATAGCCCAAGGACATTGATAATTGTTCGAAAAAATCTTATGACAGATTTCGAAAGCTTGTTGCTTGGAAACAGACCGACGCCGTAGGCGGAGGTCTGTTGCC
The DNA here is from genome assembly GCA_910591675.1 of Galerucella calmariensis. Classification (NCBI taxonomy): domain Eukaryota; kingdom Metazoa; phylum Arthropoda; class Insecta; order Coleoptera; family Chrysomelidae; genus Galerucella; species Galerucella calmariensis. Next base: position 2,450 of record CAJUYG010007082.1, on the reverse strand, counting down.
TACAAGCAACAAGCTTGAGAAAGTTGTCATAAAATTTTTGAGCATTTATCAATGTCCGAGGGTTATTCGGATAGAAATTTTTTTGTTTCAGTATTACAACCAAATCGTGACATTTCGAAATATTAAATATTCGAAACTTCAAAATCGAAATAAATCAATATGTATCCATAGCAACGTGTGAAAATTGCCCATGGTCTGTTTTCAGTGTAATGTTGACATGATTGGCTGAGATTGTTCATATGATATAAAATGAGGGAATTTTATTGGTTTTTGGAATTGTCAAAAAATGTTCATCGTAATTAAACCATAGTTGCAGTTCGCACAGTTATAATTGAATAGAGGTAATATGTAAGTAGAGGCAAAATAGTTTTGTGTTCAACAGATAATATCCAATTTATAATATCCAGTGTGGATGGCAGCTTTATTGTTCGGGAATTTAGTGATTTAAAAAAAAAATTTGTTTCGAATTTGGAAACAAAATCACTATGTTCGGAATCTTGAGTTATATTAGGTGGCAAAGATCTCCTTAATCAGAATATCTGAACAAGGTATGTCTATACAACATTTGGTACTTTCTATCTGGAAAACCTTCAGGTGTGGACGTGGTGTTAAAGTTTCAGTGTGGGAGTTGGGGGTGAGTAATAAGTTTTGTGATTTCGTGCATTGAAGTATATATTGATTGATAACAATTCCAATAATAATTTATAGAAAAAACCTGAATGAAAACTGATTTTTGAATCATTGGAAGTTTCTCTTTCTAGCATTGGTAACCAAATTTGACTGAATTCGGCTGAAATACTAGATACAAATTTATCCGCATTTAGTTGTATTACAGCACCTCAAAATGTTTGCTTCATAATCATATGCAACTGAAAAGAATCTAATAAAAACTTGGCTTTTTCTGATTAAATTGAGGTAGATAAGATTTTGAAGTGTTTCCAAACCGCACACATTGAAGTTGAGAAGTGAGTTGCGGTTATGTTTGTAGGAAGTTTTTTTCATTTACTGGTCATCACGAATTCAACCATTTGACATTTAGTTCTTATTTCCATCTATGATTTGCATTTCTTGTTGTTGAAGTAGTTATAGACCAGTATTTATAATTTCAAAGTGCACCAATGAAACAAAATAGCGTAAAGTATTCGTGGTTAACTGGTGTTCAAAACACTTGATCTATTTCGAAAAATCGCGCGTGTTTTAAAGACCTTAATATCCACTTATACTTTAATATACTATATTGAGACTAGAGCAGTGACCAAACGTATTTAAAAAAAATTCAGGCAAGAAATTTTAATGACCGTATTGTCATAGACTACTTTGTCAAGAATCCAAGCACAATTTTACATTACTTTCAGAATCTATAACTCCAGAACGGGTTGATTTATCGGCTTCGAATTTTTACTATGCGATATGTTATGAGCCCTAGTTTTTGTATACCATGCTGCCACTTCAAAATTTGTCTACAGTATATACAAATACAGTATATACAAATTAATGAAAATACCACGTTTTCAAAATTCGTCAAAAAAATTTTTTCATTAAATTTTGCTAGTTTCTATTTATGATGATTCTAAATCCAGTGGTATGGTTATATTTGGAAAAAAGTACCTAATGTACTTTTGTCTTTTTTGGCAAAGAAAAATTAACATAGAGGGACTTGAAAATGGTAATTGAGCTATGAAAATTTGTGCCAAAATACTGTTTTCGATACTGCATTTACCAAAAAAAAAATCAAATCAAAATCGGTTAAAAAATGCGGATTTTACAGGGGTGCCTCCAAACAAAATGGGTCACACTGTATAAAAGAAAATTTTGAAATTTTTTGCATCATTGGACATTAGTAGCTATTTTCCTGACGTCGATATTTTTTAATGATAACCGCTCTTGACTAACTTGAGTTTGAATCAATTGGCATTTTTTGGAAATGCAAAAAATTTTACATAGATTATTTTTTTCACATGTCAAAATCTGACATTTTGGTGGTTTTAACCAATAGCCATACATTATTCTAGCCAATCATTCGGTATTATACTGATAATTCTGCTTCCTCATCGATAAAACCTTGTTTACATCGAAACGTCAAAATTTTACTTTGAATTTGTCATTATTGAAAACTAAAAGTGCTTCGAAGTTTATTGAAAAATGAATACAAGCCGATTGAGTGCCATCACCCGAAAGAATATTAAACATTCAGGTAATACAAAATTTTAAATTTATGAAAAAAATGATCTTCCCAAATACAACTGGCTCTTCAAATTTTATCACATAATTTTTTATTTTCATCACTCAAACTTGTTTATTTGAGGCAAAAACATTCAAACAAACCGAATTTAGATAAAATCCCTCGTCCTAACGGACTCGTGATTTTATCAATCGGTTTGTTTTCATATTTTTGCCAATAAACACTACTACTACTACTAAATGTGCAGGCGAGCCTTGTCCTGGACAAC
>CAJUYG010007081.1:0-11344 GCA_910591675.1 Galerucella calmariensis | reverse complement strand
CCGCCATATCATCTGGCTCGAAAAAAAATAGGCATGTGGCAACACTGCTTGCTGTGTTCGTTTTTTGAATCGCATCAGAGGTATTTTAGTTGAAATTCATACTTCATAAAATATTGATGCTTTTGTTATTATTATTTGGAAAAAATACCAAGTATGTGCTATCGTTGTATTCCAAATAGAACAACACGCAATTTTCAATGACAATATACAGGGGGTATATAATGAAAATAAAAAGTGAGGGGTAGCTGCCACAGAGCTGTCCAGGGCTCCCAGTAAGTGGAGAGAAGTACTAGTGGTATTTATACCCAAACCAGGTAGGATGGACTACACCTCACCAAAAGCATTCCGACCAATTAGTCTCACATCGTTCTTTTTAAAAACAATGGAGAGGTTATGCGAGCGGTATATAAGAGATGAAGTGCTAGTTCACAACCCACTTCATCCAAATCAGCATGCATATACTCCGGAGAGGTCCACTGATTCGGCCCTTCACCAAGTGGTTGACAGAATCGAAAGATCATTGGACAACAAAGAATCCACCCTGGGTTTATTCATAGATATCGAGGGAGCGTTTGATAAAACAACCTTTCCAACAATTACCCAGCAATTCAACTCCAGGAATGTACCTCTGGTAGTAGGAGAATAGATACTTAAGATGCTCTCTAGTAGAGCAATAAGTATCGATGTAGAAGACATCACAGTAAGAGGACTGGTCATGAGGGGATGTCCACAAGGAGGAGTCTTATCACCCCTTCTGTGGAACATAGTCCTAGACACCCTGATTAATCACCTCAACAACAATGGATTCTACACAATTGCATACGCAGATGACATAGTTATCTAGCAGACTGGCAAATTTGTGAACACACTGTGCGATAGAGCGCAGGATGGGCTTAAATTAATTGAAACATGGTGTAAGGAACACTCACTGTCGATCAATCCCAGAAAGACTGAGATGGTCCTTTTCACCAGGAAAAGAAGTTTATCGGGTTTAAAACCTCCCGAAATCTTCAAAAGCAAACTAAACTTTTCGGAAGAGGTGAAATACCTTTGTATTACCTTCGACAGGAAACTAACATGGAACTCTCATCTACACAGCAGAGCAAAAAGAGCATATGTGGCTTATGAGCAGTGTCGGAGGACAGTGGGACGCACATGGGGTCTGTCACCCCGTGTGGTCACCTGGATCTACACTGCAATAATAAGACCCATGTTAACGATGGAGCAATTGCATAGGGACCGAAGGTTCTACAAGCAACGGCCATCCAAAAATTATATCAAATACAGCGAATGGATTGTTTGAACATCACAGGAGCCATGAGAACAACACCAACCGCAGCAATGGAACTAATAACTGGTCTGACCCCTCTGGACCTGTACGTCAAGGATGTTGCGTTAATGGCCATGGTACGATTGCGCACGGCTGGTGTAAACCCCGAAGTAGGAGAGCCAATTGAGGTTAAGCCTATGGCAGGAAGCGCTTACTGCGCTACCTCTGCTGCAGGCAGCCAATGATGCAATTGAACCCAGGTTTTTGTTTAACAAACCCTACAAAATACAAATAAAACAGAACACAGAGCCAGATGCTGCAAATGCAATACGCATATATACAGATGGTTCAAAAATGAAAGAAGGCTCAGGATGTGGAGTTTACTCGAGAGCACTAAGCCTAAAGATTAAGTGGGGAATGGGAAAAAATACCAGCGTGGTTCAAACAGAACTGGCTGGTATCTCAATTGCCACAAAAGAGCTAACCAGAAGAATTTCTGGCAAAAACATAACAATCTGCACTTATAGTAGACAAGCCCTATTAGCCTTGAACAGACAACATGTTATATCGAGGCTAGTACTAGAGTGCCACCAATATTTAGCTAACGCCTCGGCAGATAACAATATTATCCTGAGGTGGGTTAAAGGGCACGACAGAAGTAAAGTAAATCGCATTGCCGATTCTTTAGCCAGGGAAGCCGCTCGACTAAAAATTCTAAGACCCAGTGACACCTACGGCCTAACGACTTCGACAATTGCGGAACTAGCCAAACGTTACACCCATGCTCAATCCCTTAAGAGATGGGATGGAATCAAAGGATGCAGTCTTGCCAGGATCACCCTGGGAAGCTGGCGCCAAAGAAATATTTGGCGATGACCAGGAAAAACCTTCGTTTAACAGTAGGATTTTTGACTGGCCACTGTCAACTAAGGAAACACCTCCATACTATGGGGCTAGTGGACACACCTCTATGCAGGATGTGTGAGCAGAAAGATGAAACTGTCAGGCATGTCTTATGCGAGTGTCCGGAGTTATCGTCAATAAGAGAATAAGAGAGTGTGTTTTCGGTTAGTCTTGGCCTACACCTGCTGATATAAAGGAGATGTCTCCTAGTGACCTGTCCATCTTCCTGAGAAGGACAGGATGGACGATGACCTAGGAGGACAACTCCTCGGGAGGATGTACAATGGGTCACATGTGGCCTAAGTGCTGTGAGCCTTCACTCACCCTCCCTACTCTACAGATACAGATACCACAGGGCTGTCAAATGTAAAACATTTTTTTATAAGTCATTAGAAACGTACTTTAATGCCATTCAATGCAGTTTTTATATTTATTAATTATTTTGTCAAATAAACGAGATATTGCCTGTATACGATAACTTGGGATACCCGGTATTATGTCACAGAAGAAAATGAGCTTTAGCAGCCCAAGACTATGAGATGCAGAGTGTAGTGTACCGAAGCAAGTTACTTAATAGCTTGTTTAAATATTGAAAATTTCAATGTTAATATTTCTTTCGTGTCTGTTTCATTGCCAACACGAATTTAATCTTATTTTCAATTACTATAAGTTTATTAACTTTTGGTATTAATGTATGTGCATAGGCGGTGGCCATGACTTATTTTGTTACGTACACCACATCAAAAAGTAGATTACATTGTAGAAAAAATTTAACCTTTTGCATTTCGAAACATTGTTTGAATGGATTTTTTCCCATTATCTTGGTAAGCTTATAATATAAAAATCAGTTATTTCTCTTGAAATGCTAATTATTTTGCATAATATGTGACATACATAGCCGTTATCTATGATTGTCTAGTTGTCGAATTTTTTAGGGCTGTTAGTTAGGGAAACAGGATTATCATAATTTCGAATAGTCAAGCAGCCATTAAAGCAATGAACTCTTGTGTAATCAGTTCCAAAATGGTGTGGGAACGCCTAGACAAACTCAATGAACTAGGCGAGAACAATATAGACCTTACTATGGATTCCAGGACACACTGGAATAAAAGGGGAGAGGGAGAGGGGGCCTGAACCCTTTTGCGGAATCATCCCCAATGTAATATTGGAAAGATCTAGTAGGGCTTATACAATCAAAGACTCTTCTGGGTGACTACAACCTGTTGAGATCAAAAGAATGCATAAGTCAAAGTAAAACTGCGCTAAGAGATTTAACAGGGAACGGGAACGGAATTTAACGGGACATTGTCGCCTGAATGGGCACCTGAAAAAGCTTAAAATAGTGGAGGAAGAAGAATGCAGATTTTGTGGCATAGAAGAAGAAACCTCCATCCACATACTTTCCAACTGCACAGCACTTCAGAATCCTAAAGCACAGCACTTGGGAGATTACTGGATAGAAGAGGAATATTTACCTAAGTTTAAGCCTACTGACATCCTAAAATTCCTCCGGGAAATAGGACTAAAGGAGCTACTAGTTTTTGAGTCTCTCCTCAGAAATCAAGTAGAAGTAAGGGGGCACAATAGATTTTTTAGGTCTCAGTGAATGTCACCCCAAAATACATACTTACATACATAGGGAAACATTCTAAAATTACAAAAGTCTTGATAACGACTGCTGGAAATAAAAATAAAACTGTACAGACCATGATTAGGTTCTTTAATTTAGAAAGCCTTTATTTTGAATGAAGTTCTACAGGTTAGTGAGTTCACATCCACCAAAAGATTATTAGCCACAATAAGCTTAGATCCTATACAATAAATTTATAGATTTTACATATTGAAATGTATCAAAATTATTATGTTTATTTGAGTTAGGGAATTTGTGTAAATCGACCTAACTTGACAAAAGGTACCCAATGGGATTGGGACATTAACCCTTTGAAGATACAGAGATTCCAATGCTGACATCGGGGTGATTATCGACTCGAGATTAACACGAACCAAACAATTGGAAAAAGTAGACACAATCAGATAATATCACTTAAGATTTGTCGGTTATAACAGTTTCTATTTATCACTAAAGATAGCGCATTGTTCGGTGACCCAAAACAAGATCCGATTTATCCATTCTAATATGGAGCTCTTATTATTACAGTTAAAATCACACAACTATGAACAATACAACTCGTGATAAAACTATAAAAGTTAACAATAATAACGTCAGATTTTACGTGGAAAAAGCACTGTTACCAATTCCCGAAATATAAAGTCGTGTTTAATATCGCGTTATCACTCTGTATAAACATTTATGAAGATGTTATGCTTTTTATGATAAGAATAGCATCTCCATATTTCATTTTATGTTCGTCGCACGGCTTTTATAATTGGTAATTATTACCTACTACAGAAAGTTGCATTGTATTATTTTGGCCATAAAAAAAAGGAATTGGAGAATTTAAAACGTTTCATTATAGTTATTGTTGAGTGAAGGTATACACTTGGTTAACCACAATAATAATTTAATGAGCTTAATAAAATTTTTGAACTGAACAATTTTTGTTTACAGTTGAGTCTCAATAAAATTAGGATTAGTAGGTAATGAAGTAATATGGGTAGGTAGCTGGAAAAAAACGTTTTTGAAATGGTTAAAAATATCTACAGCTTGTGAAACATAGAAATAGTCGCAATTTCTCGAATACGGCCACGTAATAGATAGCGGCTGAACACCTCAACAGGTATAACGACGAGTGCAGATTGCAGAGTTGTCACTAAAAGTAGTTGAGTTGAAGGCAAATTTTAGCATGCCAAACTAGGAGATTGGTTGCAAACGTTATATTTTTAACGCGTCTGGTAACTCTGGATTTTTTTTATTTTATTTTAATAAACCCTGACCTGTAAAGAGCTCTGTATCTGTATCTCTGTATCTGTAGAGTAGGGAGGGTGAGTGTAGGTTCACAGCATTTAGGCCACATGTGACCCATTGTACATTCTCCCGAGGAGTTGTCCTTCTCAGGAAGGTGGACAGGTCACTAGGAGACATCTCCTTTATACACACACTCTACACACACTCTCTTATTGACGATACTAAAACCATCCTGATAGCCTTCACTAAGAAAAGACCTCAAAATCATAAAACTTGATGGGAACGAGATTGAATGGAAGTCAAGAAGTCAAGTATCTAGGTTTAACTCTAGATAGTAAACTCCTGTGGAACAAACACGAAAAGGAGAATACATACAAGGCAAAAATGGCTCTAATGGTGTGCAGAAATCTGGCAGGAAGAAACTGGGGTTGTAACCCAAAAATCCTAAGCTGGATGTACACTGCCATAGTGAGACCAATCATCACTTATGGAGCCATTGCGTGGAGTAGTAGAACTAGCCTATTGACGACGAGAGAAAACTCTCCAAAATTCAAAGACTAGCCTGTATATGCATTACAGGAGCAATGAGAACATGCCCAACGGCAGCCATGGAAGTGATTCTCAACCTCACCCCTCTACATATGGTGGTGGAAAGCGTTGCAGAAAGAAGAAGATACAGACTAAGTAGAGAGGGAATCATTGAAAAAAAACCACCTCCTCACTTCTTAGAAATCAGACAACCTGGGACATGCCACAAGACGGTATGATGAAAAACTATAACTTTTCAAAGAAATTCGTTACAGAAATGAGCAACAAGAAGGAATGGGATCCAAATACCATTACCAGACTTGGAAAGAATGCCATTCAATGGTACACAGACGGCTCAAAAGCAATAGATAGGCGTGTTCGGACCAGGAACCAAACACTCTGAAAGCTTGGGAAAAACCCCAAGTATCTTTCAAACGGAAATCCACGCCATAAGAAAGTGCGCCCAGTTCAATATTGATAAAGGATACAGAAGACAAAGGAATTTCATAATGTCGGATAGTCAAGCAGCCATTAAGGTACTGAGCTCTTGTGTAATCAGTTCCAAAATGGTGTGGGAATGCCTAAACAAACTCAATGAACTAGGCGAGAACAATATAGTCACCATACTATGGATTCCAGGACACACTGGAATAGAAGGAAATGAAATAGCAGATGAACTAGCAAAGAAGGGGACTGAAATACCTTCCTGGGGGCCTGAACCCTTTTGCGGAATTAGCCCCAATGTAATATTGGAAGAAATAAGCAAAGCAGAGAAAAAGAGAAGATCTGACCATTGGAAAGATCTAGTAGGGCTTATACAATCCAAGACTCTTCTGGGTGACTACAAATTGTTGAAAAGTAAAACTGTGCTAAGAGTTTTAACAGGGATCCTAACGGAACATTGCCGCCTGAATGGGCACCTGAAAAAGCTCAAAATAGTGGAGGAAGAAGAATGCAGATTTTGTGGAATGGAACAAGAAACCTCCATCCACATACTTTCCAACTGCACAGCACTTCAGAATCCTAGAGCATAGCACCTAGGAGATTACTGGATAGAAAAGGAACATTTGCCTAAGTTGAAGCCTGCAGACATCCTAAAATTCCTCCGGGAAATATGACTAGAGGAACTACTAGTTTTTGAGACTCTCCTCAGAAACTGAGTAGAAGTAAGGGGGCACAATAGATCTTTTAGGTCTCAGTGAATGTCACCCCAAAATACATACATACATACATATTGACGATGACTCCAGACACTCGCATAAGACATGCCTGACAGTTTCATCTTCCTGTTCAAACATCCTGCATAGAGATGTGTCCACTAGCCCCATAGTATGGAGTTGTTTCCCTAGTTGACAGTGGCCAGTCAGAAATCCTACTGTTAAACGTATGTTTTTCTTGGTCATCGCCAAATATTTGTCCGGCGCCAGCTTCCCAGGGTCGCCCAGGGTGATCCTGACAAAACTGCATCCTTTGATTCCATCCCATCTCTTAAGGGAATGAGCATGGGTGTAACGTTTGGCTAGTTTCGCAATTGTCGAAGTCTTTAGGCCGTAGGTATCACTGGGCCCTAAAATCCAGCCGCTTCCCTGGCTAAAGAATCGGCAATGCGATTACCTTTACTCTTATCGTGCCCTTTAACCCACCTCAGGATAATATTGTTATCTGCCGAGGCGTTAGCTAAATTTTGGTGGCCCCTAGTACTAGCCCCCTGTAGAGCATTTTAAGACCTGTTGCGTATCGAAACACTCAAAATTGGCCAAGTTACAGGAAGGTTGAGCCACTTCGGGCGAAGATTAGTTTTTCAAATAACAAAATATAAAGTAAAAATTCGCCTGTCTGTTATATTTTATTTTGCGAGACTGAGATGGAATATAATTTCGAACACGTGCGGTGTTAGTTATCCGATCTTTGTCTTCGTCCTCATAAAATATATACGACCGAGGTGAAGGGTGGAGAGGGCTGTTTGGGATTTGGATGGTTAAAAATGTTTAGTCTAGAGATAACCATATTACCGAAGCGAGTAAAATTTAGAGACAGTATCACGGAGTTTTATTATAATATTGTACCCAATTATAACATAATCTTACATGTCCTTTTAAAATTGTATAAAAATAATTGTTTTCTTATCCAGGGTAAATAAATTTCTGATGTTTTGTTTATAAATTAGTGAATAGCAGACAAAAATCCAAATAAGCTACTTTTTAAATAAAACAAAAAGTCGGTCTTACACCCAGGTAGTTGTCGCCATGGAATAAAAATTCAGGCGAAACCGGATTTAAAACGACTACTTACCGTAGGGGTCAACCTCTCTATCTTGTCGATACGGTAAAACCCATTTTAAAATCTGCAACTAATTCCTTAATTTTTTGGTTAACTTAATTGTAAGATTATTAAAATCACCCTGTACTGCTTTCTTTATGTTGGTGTTTTGACATAATTGGAATGTCTACTTGAATATCAACACAAGTCAAGGACAGATCTACTTTTTATAGTTGCTAAATTTTAAAACCGCTACATTCACTTTTAACATTTTATTGTTCACTTGGTTCAAACTTGCGGTACAGATTCAGTCCCGTTGTATTTCACGTTACTTTGAATTCAGCATAGATAGATTTCATTAAAACCGTATACATCATAAACTAAAATAATGAGCGTTATAAAAAATGTATAGTGAAAGCAGAAGTAAAAATTTTAAAAAATGCAAATTTTGCCAGCATTTTATAATATAAGTTGGAATTTGGAACACTTTTGACAATTTCTGGTTAATACAACCCAACCTTGATAATAATGATGATGATGATAATTAGTATACAGGTTATTTTGGATTTTGTAGAATCACTTTTAGACTAGCTCACAATGTCATTTTGTCGAATTCCACTTCGGCTTCTCATAAATATGACCACGCTCCCCTAGTCCGCAATTGACAGCGGTGGAGGTATATCTACGAGTAAATATAGCAGGGTTCTCAGTGTCACAAGTGCTGCTTTGGCAGCCGTTTGCTCGCACGAGCGATCATAGCGAAGCGAGGGCAGCTGATAGTTAAGGGCTGCTAAAGCGTTCCCTACATGTGTGAAACATTCGCATTTCGAATAAACCAAGAAATTCAAATGAAACGACAAAATATTCAAGTGACAAATATGGAAAAACTTCGTGGCGTTGTGAATTTTCTGCTCTTAAACTGCTAAACAATGTATGTATGTATTTTGAGGTGCCATTCACTGAGACCTAAAAGATCTATTGTGCCCCTTTACTTCTACTTAGTTTCTGAGGAGAGTCTCAGAAACTATTAGCTCCCTTAGTCCTATTTCCCGGAGTAATTTTAGGATATCTGCAGGCTTCAACTTAGGTAAATGTTTCTCTTGTATCCAGTAATCTCCCAGGTGCTGTGCTCTAGGATTGTGAAGTGTTGTGCAGTTGGAAAGTATGTGGATGGAGGTTTCTTCTTCCATTCCACAAAATGTACATTATTCTTCCTCCACTATTTTGAGCTTTTTCAGGTGCCCATACAGGCGACAATATCCCGTTAGGATCCCTGTTAAAACTCTTAGCACAGTTTTACTTTTACTTATGCATTCATTTGATCTCAACAGGTTGTAGACTCCCAGAAGAGTCTTTGATTGTATAAGCCCTACTAGATCTTTCCAATGGTCAGATCTTCTCTTTTTCTCGTCTTTACCTATTTCTTCCAATATTACATTAGGGCTGATTCCGCAAAAGGGTTCAGGCCCCCAGAAAGGTTTTTCAGTCCCCCTCTTTGCTATTTCATTTCCTTCTATTCCAGTGTGTCCTGGAATCCATAGTAAGGTGACTATATTGTTCTCGCCTAGTTCATTGAGTTTTTCTAGGCATACCCCACACCATTTTGGAACTGATTACACAAGAGCTCAGTGCTTTAATAGCTGCTTGACTATCCGACATTATGATAATCCTTTGTCTTCTGTACTGCTCTACTGCTAAACAATACTTTCCGTATAATTTTTTTGGGTTAATATGATTGGTTTTCCGGTAAGGTAGCCAAAATATTTATAGATACTTCTACAATTTCATTTCATTAATATTATAATATTTGGACCTTTCGAACAATTTTTTCTAACATCAAGGAAATGTTTTCTAAAACCAGTCCGGAATTAACTAAGAGCTTCGATATTATGTAAGTATTTATCACTATGTCATTGATTTCAACAGAACAAGTTTTAAAAATGAAATAATCCATGGAAATTTGATAAAATATTACTTCATGTATTATCTATAAAAACGAGCGAAAAAAACACGTTTGGTGTATGAGAGCCCCCCTTAAGTTTTTTTTTATTTCAATTTAATTTATTTTCAAAATAAAATATTCTGTGAATATTTCAAGGGTCGCTGCTGTTTATCAATAACGAGCAAAAAAATTACGTTTGTTGTATGGGAAGCCCCCTTAAATATTTATTTTTAGTATTTGTTGTTATACAGATAGCAGAAATACACCATCTGTGAAAATTTCAACTGTCTATCATGGTTCATGAGATACAGCTTGGTGACAGATGGACGGACAGCGGGGTCTTGTAATAGGGTGCGTTTTTTACCCTTTGGGTACGGAACCCTAAAAATTGTCGTGTTAGGCACGTGTTAGATACATAATTTATAGAATTATTCGAGATATTGTAAGATCCATTTTTGTAGGTGAATTTAAATCTAAATTTCGGTTAACTGAAATGCGGACCATGGGATTTTTACAAATGCCGATTTGAGTCATTATATTATCAAGTTTACCCAAAATTAATTAATTAAGTTATCATAACAGAAAAAAATTTAAATAATATTTATGATTGGGATTTTTTTGAGTAATTTTCAATAAAAAAATAACCTCTACACTCATTTAATTTGACACTACTAGTAGCTATTGAAATGCTTAGAGCAGTTTAGCATTTTTGGCATCACCTTATATTTCGACTGCAGTTAGTGTGCACCCAATTTATCCAGTGCTAAATATTGATTCACACAACTAGATAATTCTTCCTTTGGCTACCTACATCGAGTTCAACCTTGATTCATTTTCAACATGAAATAAATCCATAGTTGTGTTGTTATCCTTTCTACTACATTATTCAGAATATACTATATGATTATAGTGGAGAATTAGGTATTTCAGTACCAAAAGGTTTCCTCAAAATTAATCAATACCTTTTAACTTCTACCTGTTTTTATATCTTATCAAAGCGTCAAATATGAACCCGATATAATAACAAGTGTTATTTTCCATAGAAATTTATTATTCTATTCAAATTTCAATTATTTTGAAACTTGAGGAAAACTAGAGAAACCCGGTTGTAGCATTTTTATTTAAACACCTGCATCCATCATCAAACGAAAAGCGGCATTAGAAAGTTACTGCATCGGCTTTTAGAAAAAACAATATTATGCCGCGTTAAAAAGGGAGAGAATTGTTTATCATTTTGCAAACGGGGCGGTAAAGAAAACAAAAGCAGACACACTATGTACATGTCATGTCTACGTAAGATGTCAGTGTCTTTTAATAAAGGGAGAGTCGTGATGTGTGCAAAATAAGATAGAGGAGAGTTACCTACATTACATTTTTTAAATTTTCATTCTAAGGAAATTCAACAATGAAAATGGCTTTTTTCGACACCAGCGTCTGTACAGAAAGTACGAGGAGTAATAAACCCTAATTAAGTATGCAAAACCTTTACAGGGAGCACCATGAAATTTTTGATAAATCTCTTACTTTAAATTACATTTCTTCCGTAAATCTAAAAACCAGGTAGATCGACCCCGTA
>CAJUYG010007080.1:0-11345 GCA_910591675.1 Galerucella calmariensis | reverse complement strand
GTTGACAGAACTAATAATTAACATTTAACATTACCATAGCAACCTATGCTACTCATTTGTTTTTAGCTGACTTCGTTTTTAATAAAGTGTAAACATTGAATGTTAGATCTTTGTTTTTTGTCAATAGCTCTGTAACTATGGACATAACGCAATTTTTTTTTATTCTTACGTTTCAATTCGTTTTAGACTCTCGATTCATATTCTGAAAGGACGGGCGTCAATTTTGAGACACCCTGTATAGAATCTCAAAGCCCTTCTACCACTTAGTGGTGTAGGGTGTGTTGCAGCTATTCTTCTGTCACGAATTTTTCCACTCTTTCCTATTTTGAGCTAAATCCTTCGCTTCTATCCAGCTTCTTCCCCTTTTATCCAGTAATCCAGCTATTACCTTATCCCAAGTTTTTCTTGGTCTGCCCCTTTTTTTATTTTTTTCAATTTTTGCTTTCCATATTCCCTTTACTGGTATTCGTTTATCCATACGTTGTAAATGTCCCCACCATTGTAGTTGTCTTTCTTCTACAAATTCAAAGGTTGATTGTATACCCAGGTCTTTTCTGATATCTATGTTTTTCATTCTATCCTCTTTTGTTAGGTACTTCTTTGGTGTCCTGTTAACACCCATGTTTCACATCAATATGTAAGTATTGGTCGATATATTGTTTTGAATACTTTTAATTTCGTTTCTTCATATATTTCTTTTTTGTTGATACATTTTGTATTCATGGCATAGTATAGTTTGTTAGTCTTAACTATTCTAATATTAATATCTGCTTTCTGTGTTTCGTTTTCGTCTACTATTGTTCCAAGGTACTGAAAATGTTCAACTTGCTCTATTTTCTCTGTATCTATTCTTACATTTATTTCCACTTTGTTGTCTCCAATGACCATAACTTTTGTCTTGTTTTTGTTTATTTTCATTTCCATGTCAATCATTGCTGCATTCCACACATTTATGTTTTCTTGTAGCTCTTTTTCATTTTTTGCTATTAATATGACATCGTCTACAAATGCTCACCTCAACTTAATAATTGAAAATAGGTTAGGAATAGTTGTTCTTTTATATGAGATGCAAAAAAATGAAATAATCATGATATATATGACCTCAACCAAAAACAATTGGAATATAATTTCAGGGAATACACGAGAGAGGTACAATAAATGAACTAGATGCTATGAAAAAATATTATATGTTTATGGAAAGTATGTTTAGAAAAGAGATTACTCAAATTTTGTCTGTTTTCTTATTAATCCGGTTATATTATTGAAAATGGTAGCCCTAATCTCTTCAAAATAAATTATATGATTTTAAGAGAAAATTAGCAAGAGAACATCTTTCCGGATGCAGTCTTTATCACTTTTATGGAGAGATACACGACTAAAAAACTTCTGAGGGGTTTGACCAATACAGGTAGGATTACAGCTATTGCAACGGAGTTTATAGACTACATTACTACTATCTAAGATAGGTATTTTTTCTTTCATAGAATTATAAATGAATTGTACTACTAAGGCATTTTTACAGGCAAATTTAAACCTTTGTAAGTATAGTGAGAAAATCTTGGTAAGTCTGGGAGTAATTTCCCTTAAGTATGGCAAATACAATAGAAGTGATAGGAACCGTTTCAGAAGTGGAGAGAGCATCCTAATCAGTTACACCTGCTTCAACTTTTGGAAGTGACGGAGTTTCGGAAGGATGGATTTGATTGGAATACCAAAACCTAATTGTGGTTCTACACTGACTACATAGAAAGAAACTGTACAAAATTTGAAAGGTTTTTTATCCAAAAAGGTTTGGCTTTGAGAGAAATGCTATACCACTCAGTTTTATATTATCAAATCTCTTAATATTATTATTTTTAATACCATGGAAAGATCTATTATGTTTCGACTATTTCTGGTAGAGGTTATTACAGATGAATGCATTCAAATATTTAACAATTTGTATCCCAACCTGTTGATATACTGATAATGTACCTACTTCCAGAAAAATAAAGAATTAAAAATTGGATAATATCTGTTACTAGGGATATGTTGGATGAAATAATAAATAACCAGTGGAATTTCAATACTAACCGCACACAAACTATTATCCTCTCTATTTTTAAATATAAAAAAATTCATTCACTTACCAGATAATTAAAAAAAAAACGATATCCTGAACAACACGACGATGTTTTAACCCAGGGGTCTCCAGACTACGGCCCGCGAAAAATAAAACTACATCCCTAGTAATACAACATATAAAAAACTTAGACATTTTGTTGAAAATGTACCTACTTTGTTCCCATTACAAATCGGGAATTGCATCGCTGCAGTCAAAAATGCATGCCAAAAATGCATCGAATGTAAAAACTCTGTAATTAAGAGTCGGAACTGGCTCAAATCGGGAACCCGGGGGTTTTCGAGGTCGCTGATCACGATTATGATGTTGAAATTGCCCCCCCAGACACCTGGGGCTCAGGAACGCCGATGAACCTCGTCTCCGTGGGACTCTCCAAGGAATCACGAGGGTAACGAAAAAAACTCCGCGCCCGGGGTTCTTCGGGTGGCTGAATTCGAATATGGCATCGGCGAACACCCCCCGGACACCTGGTGCCCCCGAACCTCGACCTGGACATCATCCCCGAGAACTGTCTTGACAATATCGACAAAAACAGCCCGGAAATTATTGGGAGCGTGTTTTTTGAGGCGCGAAATCACGATTTTACGTAGAAAACGACATTCCCACCACCTGGTGCATCGCAACCTGCGCTTGAACATCGTCTCCGAGAGTTTTCCAAACAAAATCGAAAAAGGTGAACCGAAAATCGTTATAAGGGGTTTTTGGGGCCGCCTAATCAGAATTTTGCGTGGGAAACGTCCACCTGAACACCTGGTGCGCCATACCTTGGCCTCGAACGTCTTCTCCGTGGGGCTCTCCCGAATTTCTAGCGGGGAAGGAGAAAAACTCGACGCCCGGGGGTTTTTCGGGTGACTGAATTCAAATATGGCATCGACGAACCCCCCCGGACACCTGGTGCACCTGAACCTCGACCTGGACGTCATCCCCGAGACCTTTTTTGTCAATATCGACAAGAACAGCCCGGAAATTATTGGAGGCGTGTTTTTTGAGACGCAAAATCACAACTTCACGTCGAAAACGACCCTTCCGCCACCTGGTGCACCGGAAACTGCGCTTGAACATCGTCTCCGAGGGTTTTCCAAACAAAATCGAAAAAGGTGAACCGAAAATCGTTATAAGGGGTTTTTTGGGCCGCTTAATCAGAATTTTGCGGGAAACGACCCCCTGAACACCTGGTGCGCTGGCACTGGCCTCGAACGTCTTCTCCGAGAATTTTCCTGACAATATCACCAGAAACAACCCGAAAACTATTGGAGGGGGGTTTTGGGCCCCTCAATCCAAATTTCACGTCGAAGAGGAGCCTCCCACCGATTTTATTTGGAAAACCCTCGGAGACGATGTTCAAGCGCAGGTTCCGGTGCACTAGGTGGTGGAAGGGTCGTTTTTGACGTGAAATTGTGATTTCGCGTCCCAAAAAACACGCCTCCAATAATTTCCGGGCTGTTCTTGTCGATATTGTCAAGAAAGTTCTCGGGGATGACGTCCAGGTCGAGGTTCGGGTGCACCAGGTGTCCGGGGGGTTCGTCGATGCTATATTTGAATTCAGCCACCCGAAAAGCTTTATCCGCTCGACTAATTTAGCAGTAAATAATTGGAACTAAATAGAATATGACATTTGATGTCCAGAACAATCTTGCCTTTTATCAATTTTTAAAAACAACTATGTCAACTTATTTTTCCAAAATACTGTATACACGACATAGCTAATTGAAGTAAATCACTTCTTCCTGTACTTGAATCAACACAATTATTTCTGGAATTATCCGGAGATAAATAATTTGTTTAATGCTAAAGCCTCTGTGCTCTTTTTGTCAGCCTGTTTAATCAACATTAAGCGATCACTTTACAAAATTGACGCTGAAAAATCACTGAATAGTTTATTCATTATCAGCAACAATAAAATAAGAACTCTGGCTCCGGAGGTAATAAATTTCATTCCCCCCAGAGTATATAAAACTGCTTTCCTGAGAGAGATAGACGCACCGTGTACAACAAAAGATGAAGCAGAATTAAATGAAGCTCCTCCACCTCGTTTTCTTATTATTCATCCTACATTTTGGAGTGTATTGGCGTTATCAGGAAGCTGCAGGCCTTTGATAACGTCCCAAAATGTACTTTCTAGCATTGTTGTATATTTTCGTTTGAATTCGCCTGGGAATGCTCAAAACATTTATAATGATTTCCCTCGAATGTGCTATTGTAGAAGAGAACTTCTTCATCTTCGTTATCCTTTCCATCCTTTCCTTAAAATGGAATGGTGTTTTATGTATGAGAATTTGCTGAATTAACTCAAATACTCGATAAGCGATATTTTATACAGGTCGGAATCAGAAATAATTCCATAAAAAATAAGCTATTTCAATTAAATTCTTAATATTCTCAATTTTAGTTTCCAAATTAATTTACTCCTATACCAGAATCCCGAAAAGTAATTCAAATATATTTAATTAATTATTTATAATTTATGATACAAGCCAATGAAAATTACGAATTGTTCATAGTTACTGCGTGTAGATAACCTCTTGACGACGTGGTTTAAGAGCGCCAATGATGTCATATTATGACAGCTCGCGGAAAACATCAACTCAGCTGGAACCAGGGTAGGGGCTCTCTGAAGGTGCGAGGGTGCTGCCACATAGAGATTCCCGTCAGTACTGAAATTTCTAATTTAATGAGTCAGAATGAAAACTGTAACGCGGTTAGTGGTAGTTGCAGATTCTTCCACATATATCAGCGCTGACATCCTAACCTTAGTATTTTTTCATCTAACCTAACCTGACAACTGCAGACCAACGTTTTAGGACGTCTATCGTGAGTTTTTCCAGTTTTTGTTTTTAAAAACTATTTTACTCTGAGAGACAATGTCGAGAGTATAAATTGTGAGAGACTGTAATGTGAGGTGCACCCGTTAAGCTTTATCTTTATGAAAAACATGTTTTATCAAATAAAAAGTGACAGAAGTAGTTATTCTTCCATACATCTTTGAACTTCCCAGCATTGTTGTTGAATTCCTAACATTTATTTTTCTTCATGTTTGTCATTGAAATATGTGAAAAAACGTTCCATTTATTGTATACTTTTTTTATTCAATAAAATATAATATAAACTTGATGATTATTGCTTAATTTTTTCCCACTTGAGGCATTATATGGTCCATTTTTTGACATTTCATATAATTTTACCCGACTATTTGATTGTTACTATTGTAATATCAAAAAATGGACCATAATTGTCATTTTGCAAATAAAAGTAAAATAACAGTAATTGTGAATATGCCGCCAAAAACTGTAAAATTGCAGAAAACCTCTCCTTCGGTTGTTAGCGAAGTTCACAACTATCTGATTTGGGACAGGACTCTTAAGGTGGCGCTACCCGTACAAATAGAGGGCACCACGGGTAAGTTTCCCATCTATCTTTGCGGTTAGATTTGAGTGTGCAAAAGCCTACTTTGGGTAGTGATCGTAGGAAAAGTATATTGCGATAGTAACCATCTCTCCAAGTTCCTTAGAAAGTCAGAAAACGTATTCAAGCTTAGAAATAAGCGAAGCAATTAGATTTTCGTGTCTGAACACGCTGAAAATGCAGGAGTTTTCAAACGGACACTTGGCACTGAGCCTTCAATATGAAGGCTGACGGCACCAATTCTAAGGAGAGAGTAGTGAAAACGATTTGAAATATTTTCGCGAAGCTACTGCGGAAAAAGTATTTTCAACATGTTAAAGGAAAATGGACACATTTGAAGACATAAGTGCGCGTGTGGTCGAAAGAATAGAGCCAGTATCGCTTCCAGAGAGAAGAAAATTCAGTTCTACAGCTTTAATAATTGAAATAATCAGCAAGATTGTGGTGAGCTATGATGTTAACTTACCGAATGGCTTTTCCAGAAATTTTCGAGGGTGACGTAGACATTTATGGTGCATTTATAGGCCATATTATATCCAACACCACATTCTCAAAAACTCCATAGGGCAGAGAAGTCCCTACTGCTGGATCTAAATGGTTATCATCGAACAAAGACAAGTGCCCAGTGCTTCTACTACAGAAGATGTTAATAAAAGAACACCGAATATCAAAATAATCGATTGTTCTTAACTACAAATCCGTATGTAAATAAGAATGAATTTGGTACAAAGATTGTCCAATAGGTATTAACCAACTCAGTAAATGGACATGTCTAAGCGCACAGAATATTTTTATGGTGAGGGAAGGAGGGTGAAGACAGCCAATAATTCCAATCGCGTATCCGCTGTGAGCAATTTGACCAATTCTGAAGCCATCTCATAGGCGAGGAGCCATCAATTCTGAAAGCCCTGCTTACTGCAATTTTTGATAAAAATTAAAAGTTCATACTTAGACGAATAAGATCCGCTTGTTTGGCGTGGATTTAATTGACTGAAAATATTTTAAATATAGCAGAGTGGGAAGAGTGTGAATTTGGGGCAATTGTGAACATACCATTTATAATTATTGCGATTAGTAGTGACGCCATCGCGCTTTGAGAGGAATATACTTAACCGTGAAGTGGCACAAAGGATTTGATAGAACTTTTGTGGCGGCGCAGCCTGGCAGTTTTGTTCACAACCTACACTTCAACACCTCAACAATTTCATAACTTTTTTATATTAAAGATTTATTTTAAAAATTTTTTATATGACCAAAATTACATTTATTGATATATAATTCTATTGTTATTTATCTTTTATTAATTTCATCCAATAAACTCGATACGTAAACCTTCAAAGAACGCACGTAAAAAATACTATAAATTAATCCTTTCAGGTTTAGCAGATAGATACATTTGAATTTCAACTACCAAAAATGGGTCTTTTCAGTAATTTTTTTCATTGTTTCAAATTAAAGTATTTTATGAAAAAATGTCCCCTTGTTTTTCTATTTTTTTTGAGCTTGATTTCTATCCTAAAAAAATTATCAAAACTGCGGAAAGCAGCGTGCGGTTTAAACGTGACGTCACTCCTCCATCCTTCGTGACGTAAAAGAGCCTGCGACCTTGAAAACGACAGACCGTTATTTCCATAGAATTTGGAAAGTTTGCTTCCCTGGTTTTTGATTTTGACATCTCATGTATCGAAATTGATATTGATATTCTCTTTCATTTTGGATTATTTGTTTTTGTTAAAATAACAATATAAATTGCCCAAGCAAAACATTCATTTACGTTCCTCGAGATTAAATCAGACGAAAATCATGGTTAGAAAAAGCAAAAGCTCAAAAGAAGTTGACCAAAACGAGGAACATTTTCTTCTTCGTTGGATATTTTCGGCGTAGCCGTAGCAGCATTTGGCCAGCCATTCTGACAAATACTGACAACATAACTCCATACCTTATGACGTCAGTTGCCCCAAGGTCAAACGCGTGTTTAACTTTTTATTCAGCTTTGTGACATGTATATTCAAAACAAAGGTACACAGAGTGAAAAATTGTTAGTAAACTTTTAAATAAAATGTTTGTTTTGAGAAGCATCTACTGAAAAGGCGCATTGTGGTCACACTCACCCCTCCTTACCTTAAATTATATTATATTATCAACCATATAATCAAATTTCCATAATTTATTCCCCTTTATCACATATTTGATGAATCTCATAGATACTTTTGTGCGAAAATATATACTTATTCATTAAGCAGAATTCCAGCCGACCAATGATTTCCAGCCTGAAAGATTGCGCAAACCTATTTGAACGATGTGTTAATTTTTATTAAAAATCTTATTAAGCTCAATCACGGAGCTTCCAGGATTACTGACTCCTGGACTATAACAAGAAGTTATTCAAATTACTGATCATTATTCAACACAAGCCTAAAGCTAAGCAATGGAGATCCTCTCAGCATCGTTGAAAAAATGAGAGAGAACACGCTGCCGTATACTACCAATATAGCTCAAGCTCATCGACAGATAACAATGTTTCACAAATTACTCACAATAATTCTACGTGCAATATCAATAAAAAATCAATAATTTATTATTATCGGACCATTCATTATATAATCGTGAGAATACCACTCGAATAATCGAAAATAATCGATTGTTTTAGAAGCTCTTGTATCTGAAAAAAATTAGTAGAAATAAAACAAATTGATTAATTTATACACACGGTGATTATTTTAGAACCATCTATAACGATTTCTCTCGAATTTTGGTTTTTGATGGTTTTGTGATATTGTTAATATTTGATTCATCTTTTTTGGTAGCAATAAATATCCAAATACTTACATCGTTGTAAGGACGATTAGAAGACCTTTCCAATGGGGTGTCTTGAGACACATGGTTGCATTGAAAAAAATTGTCGATTACTTCACCACGTTAATACTGATGGTAACACAATGTTCAATACATCTACATCATGTGATGACGATTCAAAAATTGAAACTGTCGTTTATTTTGGAAATAATGGATTTATTCCATACATTACCGACATACTGTATGTGAAAATTTAAGTTCAAAATCTTCTCAAACCGTGTTATTAAAATTCTCGAAGTACGGCCATTTGTTTTTCTTCCAATTTCACTCCATTTTTCTTCCAAGTTATCTTTAAGTTTTTAAAGTCCCCACAAAAACCTCACTCCAAATCAGATCACAATAAAACTTGTAACTGATTTCAAAACAAATATCCTTTGTGCATTCATTCCTAAAGTTCAAATATTCTTTTTTAATACTGAATGATTTATAGATGTAATCGCAATCATTGACATCCACTCGGAGGATTTTAGTTAATCGTCAAGGAAACCTCGATTAAATAATCCATTTATTTTTTCCACATCAGCTTGTCCCAAAGCGGCGTGTTCATATCCGCAAATAACCTGTTATTTACACGAGGGGAAACGTAAAAGTTCGTTATTACGTATGTAGATACAAGAAATAATAAGAAAAACATAAAGGAACTTTTGTTAGTTAAACATTTTAATACACTGTAATATACCATATACTATACAGAGGGAGTTGCGGAACTAGCCAAACGTTACACCCAAGCTCAATCCCTAAAGAGATGGGATGGAATCAAAAGGATGCAGTCTTGCCAGGATCACCCTGGGCGATCCTGGGAAGCTGGCGCCGAAGAAATATTTGGCGATGACCAGGAAAAACCTACGTTTAACAGTAGGATTTCTGACTGGTCACTGTCAACTAAGGAAACACCTCCATACTATGGGGCTAGTGGACACACCTCTATGCAGGATGTGTGAACAGGAAGATGAAACTGTCAGGCATGTCTTATGCGAGTGTCCAGAGTTATCGTCAATAAGAGAGTGTGTGTTCGGTGAGTCTTGGCCTACACCTGCCGATATAAAGGAGATGTCTCCTAGTGACCTGTCCACCTTACTGAGAAGGACAGGATGGACAATGACCTAGGAGGACAACTCCTCGCGAGGATGTACAATGGGTCACATGTGGCCTAAGTGCTGTGAGCCTACACACTCCCTCCCAACACTACAGATACAAATACAGATATAGAGGGAGTATGGATATTCTCCATTATCTTGGAAACGGCTTGTACAGTTTTTTAAATTCTGGTTTGTGAGAGCCAATCCTATGGTGATTAATAAACAGCGGCTCAGAGAGCTTTTTGACCAGGAGTTTTCTGTGTTCATAGCTTCAGTACAACCACGAACCACAGCTTTTGAAATTTCATACAATGTTTCAGATTCAGTGAATGCAGATTCAAACAAGTTATCACTTCTCATTTCAAGAAGCTAGTTTTCAATTGCAATCGAGATTCTGAAATGGATGTAGGTGTTGGTTTCTTGGTGCCAATTCCCATTGAATTCCAGCCTATGAGCAGCCGTTCTCGCTTCTGTATCAGCATGCAGAGCAAGGGGCGAAATATTGAATGTGGCTTCTATTGCCGCAATTAGGCTGCTTCTCATCTCATCTGTTATGCACAGACATGCAAACCTCTGAATTTTTGATAGCTCCAACTACAACAACTTTTCTTTGATCCGTTTTCGACTTCCATATACATATACGTATACAAATAGTGTACGATCTGCGGACTTAGTCCCCATATGAATCCTAAGGTGATATTCACGTTGTTGTCGGATCATCCCATTTTTTTGGAAATATAATGAACTTTGTTGCTTAAAAGGCTCAAAAACGAAAGAAGGCTCAGGATATGGAGTTTACTCCAGAGCACTACGCCTAAGGATTGAGTGGGGAATAGGAAAAAATGCCAGCGTGGTTCAAAAAGAACTGGCTGGTATCTAAATTGCCACAAAAGAACTAACCAGAAAAGGAATTTCTGACAAAAACATAACAATCTGCACTGACAGTAGACAAGCCCTATTAGCCTTGAACAGACAACGTGTTATATCGGGGCTTGTACCTGAGTGCCACCAAGATTAAGCTAACGCCTCGGCAGATAACAATATTATCCTAAGGCAAGTTGAAGGGCACGACAGGAGTGAAGGTAATCACATTGTCAATTCTTTAGCTGGGGAAGCGGCTGGACTAAAAATTTCAGGACTCAGCGACTCCTACGGCCTGACGACTTCGACTGGCCAAACGTTATTCCCATGCTCAATCCCTTTAGAGATGGGATGGAATCAAAGGATGCAGACTTGCCAGGATCACCCTGGGAAACTGGCGTCGAAAGAATATTTGGCGATGACCAGAAAGAAACTACGTTTAACAGTAGGATTTCTGACCGGCCACTGACAACTAAGGAAACACCTCCATACTATGGGGCTAGTAGACACACTCCTATGCAGGATGTGTGAATAGGAAGATAAAACTGTTAGGCATGTCTTATTCGAGTGTCTGGAGTTATCGTCAATAAGAGAGTGTGTGTTCGGTGAGTCTTGGCCTACACCTGCCGATATGAAGGAGATGTTTCCTAGTGACCTGTCCATCTTCCTGGGAGGACAGGATGGACGATGACCTAGGAATTCAACTTCTCGGGAGGATGTACAATGGGTCACATGTGGCCTAAGTGCTGTGAGCCTACGCTCCCCCTCCCTACTTTTCAGATACAGATACTTAAAATGCATAGGTATATTTTTGAAATCCTTTGAAAAAACTTAAAATTTCTCAGGATATTTTTTTATATCTATCTATATTTAGTGCCATGATCCCGAGATAATTGATGCGCTTCATACTTAAGACTCACCCCCACATAAAATGACCAGAGCACATCCAGTCCTTAAAAATATATGGAAACAATATGCTGTGGACGTAAAGCTGACTCTGCTCTAAGAATAAAACTTTATATTAA